>PVKM010044280.1:0-12285 GCA_004027735.1 Carollia perspicillata | reverse complement strand
CTCCTTGGGTCCAACTTCTTTGGGACTCTCTGAGCTTCCTGGTCTTCCTAGACATCTATTTCCTTTGCCAGATTGGGGAAGTTCTCCCTTATTATTTGTTCAAATAAGTTTTCAATAACTTACTCTTCCTCTTCTCCTCCTGGAACACCTGTGTTTGGGATGTTGAAATATTTAAAGATGCCCTGGATGTTCCTAAGCCTCTCCTAGTTTTTTTTTTTTTTAATTCTTGTTTCTTCATTCTTTTCTATTTGGTTATTTCTTTCTTCCTTTTTGTCCACTCCATTGATTTGAGTCCTAGTTTCCTTCTCATCACTATTGATTCCCTGTGCATTTTCCTTCATTTCACTTAGCATAGCCTTCATTTTTTCTTCTAATTTGCGACCAAATTCAACCAATTCTGTGAGCATCCTGATCACCAGTGCTTTGAACTGTGCATCTGATAGGTTGTCTATCTCTTCATCACTTAGTTGTATTTGCTCTGGAGATTTGATCTGTTCTTCTGTATGGGCCATTTTTTTTTTTGTCTTGATGTGGCTATTAAGTATGAGGGGTGGAGCCTCAGGTGTTCACCAGAATGGGTCAACCCAGTCACTGGACTGCTTTGCTGTATCTGGGGAGTGATCCTAGAGGGAACAACAGTACTTGCTCTGCTCTCTGTCAGATTTCAGACCCTTCTGCCCCTTCCCCCAAGCAAACTGGGACTTTCTGGTAGAGATTCCTATGTGGGTGGGCCTGTGCGCATTTTAGGACCCCGTGGGTCTCTCCAATGAACTCTCCTGTCGGGCTGGGAGTCCCTACCAGCACCTCAACTCCCACAGGTGTTTTCAATCGGTGTTTTGAGGATTAATTCCCCACGCTGGTACCCTGGGTTCCATGGTCTGTCTCGCTCCCCAGTTTCACCTGGTTTATCCGTGTGGTAATATGGGACCACCCTGTTTGCTAGCCACCTTGGGTGCCCCTCTTCACAGTTGCCACCTTGCTGGATCTGCCTGTTGCCACCCCATACCCGGGGTCTGCCAGCCACCACCTAAGCACACAAGGTCCACGCACTGCTGTCTTCCATGCTTGGAGTTTGTCAGCTGCTGCCTTGCGTGCCCAGTGCAACCACTTTTCGTGCCACAACTGCTCTCTGTCTGGCTGCCTGACTCCACCCTGACTACCAGTCTGGATAAATGTGTTTATTTTACCTCCTTGGTTGTCCAACTTCCATACAGTTCAATTTTCTGTCAGTTTTGGTTGTTATTTTGTTTCTAAATTGTTGTCGTTCTTATTTTGGTTGTGTGAGGGACACAGTGGGTTTACCTATGCCTCCATCTTGGCCAGAAGTCTGGGATATTATTTATTTTAACCTGGTTATTTTTAAGAAATGGAAGACTCAGAAAGGAACTCTGATACCCTGCCCTTCATCTCCTTTACCTGCCTAAAGGAATTTAGAAGGAAGGAACAGCTTCAGGAAGGGAAACTCAAAATATTCACCTTAGCACATATGAATTAAGTGGCAGATGGGGGTGATTCAAACACATTTGTGTGTCACATTCTTCTTTGTGGCACATTGTTCATCGGTGGGTCAGGCAACAATCTGTTTTCTGTTTGTTCCTCATCATCATTCTTTGAATTGTGTGCTTTCCCTTTGAAATCCCTGACTCTTGCCACCTTTTCCTTTGTACAAAGTATATAAGCTGCAATTGCCCAGTGTGTCCTGGAGTCTCTTCTTCTTATATAACTCCATATATGTATGGGCATATGTAAAAAAATTGGGTAATTTTCTTCTACTAATCTGACTCATGTTAATTTACTATTGTAGCTAGAAGACCTTAGAAAGGTAGGAGGTAAATTATTTTCTGCTCTAACATGGTCACCTTTCCATCAGCAGCAACACTAGGTAGTATTTCCCCTGCTAATTATGTGCATTCTTTAATCCAGTCAAAAGAAGAACTGGCAATTTTATTTCAGACTGTACCTTTGAAACTGAATGCATATCCAGCTGCCTACTGCAAAAAAAGCCAAACTCATGAGACAGGGGCCAGTGAGAAGAAAAAGTGTATTGAAGTTCTGGCCATCTGAGAAGATGGGGGGTGGTTTTCATCCCAAAGCCCATCTTAACATTACAATTCAGGGGAAGTTTTTTATCAGGAGGGAGAGGGAAAGTAGAACAAAGAAATCAGGGGAAGGGGTTGTGGATGTTCAGACTATGTTCTTGCTGGTCCTGATAGTGATGTTTAATGTTAGCTTACAAGAACTGGTCAGCATCAGCAATCAACCTTAGGCTCAGGAAGGATCCAGAGCATCTGGTTTCTTCAGTATGCTAAAAAAAAAGAAAGAAAAAAAAAGGCTGTTAGTGATTTATAGCAGGTATGACTAAGCAAGCCTTTGTTTTAAAACATGCATTCAGTTCTTGACCAGGGTAAAGTGTAATTGGTTACATGTTATTTAGTCAAGAATGCTATTTTGCTAGTTAGCATAAGCTTTTGTGCAGGATATGAAGGATATATAGGCTGTGCAAGATGTCTTTCCATGGGCCTTGATAGGAGTCTTCATGGTTATCATTCTTGAGTTGGTAGTCTGGGCTTTTTGACAACTGAATTATGTGGTTGTGATGTCAGGCTGCTTCCTAGGTCCATGTAGGACCTGAAATGTGTGAAGTATTACTAAGAAGTATAATATGTTCATTCTCTGTTTCACTTTGCCCTTTATAAGGGAAGAGGACTGTCACAAGTGCCCAGCCAAGTGAAATTTCATTTTCCATGAAGAATCCAGTCTTCATATAAAACACAGAATCTATTTTTAGACAAATGTAGACCTATTCACTCCATGATAATATGTTTCAAATCAGGCTGTATATCTGATAAATGTGTGAATATAAAACATGACACTTTTTAAATTAAGCTGATGAAATGTGTTTTCTGTTAAAATCAGAGAATATTACAAAATTAATTAAATCTCAAAAAATCCATCTGGTTTACTATTGAAGGTGGGTGTTTAAAAAGTTAAAATGCAGAAACTATATTGGATATCTACCAGTATTTTTGATTTGTAAATGTTGATGACTAAAAATGTAACAGTTGTTGTTGCTTAATTGCTAAATGAATGAATTTTTTACTTTTTGTTAACAAAAGTAGTTTTTAAACCTCTTGTCACAAGTCAAAGAGTGGTGAGATTCCCTCTCAGAAATCTACAAAGAGTAATTTAAAAAATAATAAAAGGATAAAAGTCAACATCTGTAATGAAATTAAACAAACAGACATCAATCTCAGCTATGTACCCTGACCACACATGGTCTTAGAGTGAGGGGTCAGCCTTTGATTTTCCTCTGTATTTATTCTGTTAGTAAGCTCCACCACAGCTGGACACTATATTCATTGAGGTGTCCCAAGTACATAGAGCAATGCCTTACATGTAGTAGATATTAAATAAATATGTGTTTGGTGATCAGGTACATAGGAGAGATTTCATATAGTATCTCAAGAGAAAGCATCCAAAAAGGCAGTTGTCACAATAAATTATCTGTTAGTATGTTTGCCTAATTATCATTGAGTAAAGCATTTTGACACCAGGAGTTACAGAAATAGAAATTCACATGCTGGAAATAAAATGCAATAGAAACCTCTGAAATTAAAAGCAATTCTTTTCTATGTGCAGTATTACTGTATTAAGTGAAACAAAATATTAAAGAAATATTTTTCTCTTAAAATGTTCTATTAATTTTATGAAAAATTATTCAATTTGGTTTATCTGAGATATGACATGCAATTGTAAATATGTAATTAATTGCTTGCATTTAATGACTACTACATGTATATTCATATATTTATACACTCAGACTTATAAATATGGTTTACAGACTGGTGCACCACTGTGGAAAATAGTTTGGAATTTCCTCAAAAAACTATAAATGGAATTGCCTTTTTATTCAACAATTCCACTGTTGGGATTATACCTTAAGAATACTGAAACACCAATTTAAAAGAACCTATGCATACCAATATTCATAGCCACATTATTTACAATAGCCAAGTGCTGGAAATAGCCCAAGTGCCCAACAGCAAATGAATGGATTTAAAAAAAATGGGTAAAATGAATGGATTCTATTTACACAATAGACTACTATGCAGCAGAATGAATGAAGGAACTCCTATATACTTCATGACAGTGTGGATGAAAGTAAAGAGTATTATGGTAAATGAAATAAGCCAGGCAGTGAAAGACAAATATTATATGATCTTACTTATAAGTAGAACCTAATCGACAAAACAAACAAAGGAGCAAAATAGAACCCGAGACATGGAAACAAAAAATAAGCTGACAGTGACCAGAGAGGAGGGAGAAGGGTATAAAGTTGGAAAAAAGGAGAAGGGTCAAGTCAAGGAACATATATGAAGGACCCATGGACAAAGACAGTAAGGGGGAGGTTTGAATGTGTGGGGTGGTGGACAGGGCTGGTGAGAGCAATGGGAGAAAATAGGGACAACAACACAATATATGTTTTAAAGTGATATTATTTGTGATGGACCCTGTATAAAGAACTCCCATGACTCTAGATACATATGCAGGCAGACACACACACACACACACACACACACACACCCCCCAAAACAAATGGTTAAAGGACTTGAATAGACATTCTCCAAAAAATATAGAAATGAAAAATTAAGAAATGAAAAGATGGTCACCATCACTAATCTGCAGGAAAATGCAAATCAAAACCACAAGGAGATATCCCATCACACCTATTATAATGGCTATAATAAAAAATAAAATAAAAATAAAAAGTGTTATGAGTATGTGAAGGAATTGGAACCCCTGTGTACTGTTGATGGGAATGTAAAATGGTAAATCACTATGAAAAATTGTATGGTCATTATTCAAAAAATTAAACATAAAAATACCATGTTATTCCACAATTTCACTTTTGGCATATACACAGAAAAAATAAAAGCAGATTCTCAAAAAATGTAGTTTGAACATAAAACAGTTTATTGTTTTACAAAATATTTGCATTTAAATAATAGGAAAAACAGAATTTTTACTTGTAATACATTACATTTTAATCACATGAGCATAATATCCATCTATATCCTTCTATCTTTAGAAAACATCAGAAGGTTTGGAGTACTATGAAGTAACTACCTTCAGCCTCTTGACCCCAAAGTCTCTCTAATTCAGGAATTGAAAAGAATATAAATAAGAAATTATTGATCAAGCACCTACTATCAGCACCCATTCTTTATAAATCAGATTGTTCTACCATTTCCACCCAGTTCTCCTAGTCTTTCTGTTTCGTTTGACCAGGAAAGTTCCTGGCTGCATATCTGTTTTACAGGCAGAATGATGCTTAATGATTAAGAAAAACATCACAGAAAAATATTATCCATATTATTATTATACAAAGGAAAGTAAAATGTTTAAAGAAGACAGAATTATCCTTTGATGTTTTGCATTAATATGGAAGGATGAAGTAAATGTTACCTTACATAGATGACCAGAATTCTCAGACCCAGTTCGGTTGTTACACTCGGCCTCTGTTCTGAATGGTCTGAGTCAACGTTGCACTGGTTGGTAAACATTTTAATGTAGTTTCTTAAGGTAACTAATATTTTTAAATGTTTTTGAGATAACTGAGCCTTTATTGTACTAGCTTTTGTATGTGTGTGTTATGGATATCTTTGGAGGAGTGCTATAGATTCTATGAAAGAAGAATTAAAGAAGGAAACTATAATTTCAGTTGTATAACTTCATGAAAAATAAATGTTTAGTTGATTCCAATTCCTGCCTATTTTAATTATTTAACTTAATTTCTCCCTCTTATTTTTTAAGTCTTTATTGTGTCTGTCCATCAAAAGGTCACTAAGCATTCAATACATGTTGCTTCATTGGACATATATCTTTAGCCATGGGCAACAATGAAAGAAAGAATTACTAAAATTAGATACAATAGAAAATCACTGATAGATATATAGAATAATAAGAAGAGTCATTATCAAATGACAGGAAAAGATAAGAATTTAAAATGTAACTGTGTCTTGTATATTCTTCAGGGCAAACCTTACCTCTTCCTAAAGATGACTTTTCCTGTAAACAACTCACAGCCCTTGGTGAGCATGCAGCCCAAGATAGCTATAAATGTGGCCCAACACAAAATCATAACTTTATTCAAAACCTATTTTTGCTCATCAGTTTTTATTAGTGTTTGTGTATTTAATGTGTGTCCCAAGACAACTCTTCTTCCAGTGTGGACCAGAGACACCAAAAGTTTGGACACCCCTGTCAGTTATATAATGATTATTAGTTTTGATAAAATATGGTGTACAAGTATGTCATAAATCCCAATTTATATATGCCATGTATTTTGAAATATAAAAATTTTCAAGCAAAGTAAGTTAGAGAATATTTCAGTGAAGAGAAAAATAAGATCTGCTCTGTTTCCAACCTGAGCTCCTTATGTAAACTGGTGGCCAACCCCCATCTCCCAAGAGATCACCATATTGATGCCAAACTTAGTGTGGACACCAGATGGGCATAGCACACTACAGCCCAGAACTCCTGGGCTCAACCGATGCTCCTGCCTCAGCCTCCCTAGTAGCTGGACTACAGGCAGCACCACCTCGCCTGGCAGATAAGATCTAATTTAGTTTATATGCTCATAAATTGTTGAAGGATATTAAATCAAATTTTGTGTTATCTCAATGTGTACAACTCTTTCTGGAAGACTGTGGAACTTTGGAAGTATATCATTCCAAGCAGGTAATGCATAAAATAAAGACAGGCTCTGGATACACATGTAGCATTTCTGAAGACATGCTAGAGCTTAAGCTTCATAAACTTAAAAGGAAATTGACAGGAGGGTAAAACCAGTAGGTGGAGTATGGGAGTGGAGCATAGTGATACCACCTGCCCCCAATGTAAGAACAACCAACACCAAAAGCCACATTCTGATACTGTGAATATCTGCCCTGAGAAGTACGTCTCTGAACACATAGAATATACTTCACAGATATTTGATGAATGAATGATTTGTTAAAAATTTCAGTGTATTTATATTCAAATGCAATATTATAAGAAGACTTTTGTTTATACCAATAACTGCTAAAAAGTATAACTAGAACATATATATATATATATATATATAACATTAACCACAATTTTAATTACATATTAGCATGGCTAAAGCCACATCCACAAGTAAGAAGCAGCCAATAATAATAGAATAATAGGTTTTGGTTAGGGCCAAAATACTGACCATTCATTCTGAAGAAATTCTGACATTTAAATGAACATTATCAAACATTTTCTTAGCCCAATGATATCTTCCAGTTGAAATAAAGTTAAATAAAATTTAAAATACTTTTATCATTAGAATCATTATTTCTACTGATGCTATCTATAAGACATTAACAGACTATTATGAAACATAATATAACAACTCTAAACAAGATAGAGAACTATGAAATAAATTGTAAAGCAACTTCATACCCCAAAAGTACTAAGCTTTTCTATCGTTTTGGAAATAAAGAAATGTAGTTTCTCTTTGGTGTCTTTTCCTATAATGAAGTAAGGGGAATTATAATTGTGATGTTTCTTATTTGTGTAATGCATTTTTGTGGGACATTTTACATATTTTTTAATGCAAGTATTTACAATATAGAATTTTGCAAAATATTACAGAGCTTAAACAAAATCCAGGTAAAGTAGCTGTCTTATCTAAAATGTCTGTACTACTCTCATTTGTTATTAAAACTTTCAAAAAATTCTTCCATATTTTAAGCAGCAATCTAAATTTTACTTTATTAAACAAAAAGGAAGATATTCCTGGAATATTTAGCTTTTTGAGAAAAACGAGAAGAGGAGGAAGTTTAGTAGCATTCAGAAATAATATCTAAACTCTATTTTTCCAGGTTGAATACATACATCCTTTCACTTAATTCAGTCAAATCATCACATTGGGTATTAAATATTGCATATCTGTATTAAAACTCACAGATTTACCTTTGCAGTCATGGTTAAGCCAGAGGAATGGCAAAAGATTAAGTTAAAATATTTTATCTATGGGCTTGCATATACAGAAGTTTCCCAGTTTTGATGTGGTTACAATAGATATTTAGCTAGTTATCAACAAAGAAAGAAAGCAAAGGGAATCAGGTTTTGTTGAGGATAGTCAACCAGGGAGCATAAACCTACTTGTTTCACTAGGAAGCTATAGCTTCATGCACTCCAGGGGAACACAGAGACACCCTGCCAAGAATTAACAACCTTCTCTTACCCTCTCTAGTACTGGATTGTTGGGAGGAGCAGGGGGAAATAAATACATGCACCAAAGAAATGAAAATGATGGAGGAGGTGCTTAACTATAAAGGCTTGTCAGTCTAACTTGGGAAAGGAATCAATTAACTAGGGAGTGGACCTATTAGAGGCCCAAAAGTTTGAGAAGTTGATTGGTTATTTTGAAAAGCTCCTTGACCTTTGCAAGCCAGAGATAATATAATCCAAAGGAACAAAGAAAAACTCTCTGTCACTGGGGAACCCATGCTCACCCTGCTCTTCCAATGTTCTCTCAATAGTAACCTTGCGGGTCTAGCTGCCACATAGCAGCTGCAGGGTCTAAAAATGCAGACTCCAAGAGGGAAACTGAGTGCAGCAGCACAGCCAAAAACAATGCTAAGCTATCTTGTTGTGGGCTGAGACCACAAAGCAGCAACTTGCAGGATCCAAAAGATTAAGCTTTAATTTGGCACAGCAGCTCTGGACACTAGCCTTTGTTTTGGACTTGGTGAAGACATGGTTGGACTCTTCACAAGGCAGGATGAACACAAATGGAACACAGAGGCATCCTTCTGTTTCAACCTGAATAATTCTTGCTGCATCACAGGCTCCCATGCTTGAGTCTATGAAATGCTTTTCTCAGAATCCCATGAAAAGCTCCAATCTACCAGTGGAATATGACTCCTCCAGACCAAAAGTTTGTCTGGAAAACTCTACCTGTCATCTCCCTGCAAAGGTTTGATATTTAGTTTTCAGAAATCAGCATCCAATCCTTTAATACTAAGGAGACATTAGGTATCAAATCCTGTGGGAATGATCTTGGTTACACAGCCTATGTAAAGGATCTTGTGTTTCCTCTGGGTGCTGAGGTCCTTATTTAAACTTGTCCCCTCTTATCACCATTATGCAATTTAACATGTCAATTTTGAGGAGGGCATAAAAATAATTAGGTTTGGATTGTTAAAGGCATTGAAATTCAAAAATATAAAAACCAAGAACACCAAGAAGTATATTTATCTTACTTCATTTGAATTTGCAGCAATTGGGAAGGGTTGCCTTGTAATATCTCCATTAGAAAACTCATTCCTAGGAATACAAATCAGATTTTGTTATCTTGTATATCAGACAAGGATAGCTTTCAAATAAGCACAAGGGACAACTTTTCATGTCTGGCTGCCTTGTCCTTTTAAAGTTGTTTCTTACAACATTTTGCGAGTCAGGGCTTTGGAATTCATTAGTTAAAACCTCTGAGACAAAGAATTAGGTCCAGCAGTTGAAACAGTAGATATAGGAGTAACATTTCAATGTAAAAGGTATCTAGGATCAAGCTATATATTAAATTTTCTCAATAAAAACCAAGTTGGGATTAAATTTTGTCCTATAATAAATAACGATGCAAGTCAAAATTGATTGTTTTATATATTTTATATATATTCACAGTTAAAGTGAATTTGACTGTACTTTTTCTGCTGACTTTACTTCTGTTTCTGAAGTGGCACGGCTTTTAAGAATACTCTTAAGAAGAAATCAATGCTTTTAACTGTGTGTTTTGATGACTCAGCAAAAACATTGCTGAGCTGATGACACCTCCTGGAACTCAAATCCACTATTTAATGAAGTCTTTCCCTGTCTCTTGGCAAGAAAAAGAATAAAAGAATCTTCTCCTAAGTTAACAATATATGAAGGCAGAAGATGGGACTTCCTTTATTGTGGTTTCTCTTTAGATATATTTGTATTTTTCAGTATAACTTTAACATATTTTAAAAGGTTTTAGAATGTACCTACAAATACTGAATATTGATGACAGTGTCTCTCAACAGCTATATTATATATCTTTGAAAAATTCTTTTTTTATTTTATAAGTGAATCAGTTATTTAAAAAACAGCTCATACTATATTATTATTAGAATGAATATTTACTTCAAACTTTGACAATGTTACATAAAAATTTCCTAAAAGTTGAATATATGTGCTTGAATATTTTGTCAAATTTATAGTTCCTCAAGAAATCTGACATGCTTTAGGGGCAGAAAAGTAGTGTTACTTCCTCCTTTGTAAATTCTGGCTGGACTAATGATCAAATTAACATGTGAGAGACAAACAGGAGAAAACAACCAACTTTATCACATACGGATATAGGTGGATTACACAAGAATGTGAGGCAACAAGACATTTGACAGTTGCAGCTTATATGTTACTTGGACAAAGAAGAGAAAGACAGGGGTCTGGGATTTCAAAGGGAAAGCAGGAGAGTCACAGGAACATGAGCCAGAGCAAATTTGCTGAGCCCTCTAGAAACAATGGGACACAAAAGGGAATCTAACAAAGGAGCTGAATGTCACTGATCATCTGAGAAATCCAAATCAATAGCACAATGAAATGTCATCTCACACCCACTAGGATGGCTATTATTAAAACAGAAAAAGAGAGAAAGCTAAGAAGTGTTGCCAATGGTGTGAAGTAAAGTGAATCCTGGTACACTGCAAGTGGAAATATAAATTATAGTAATGATTATTGAAAACAGTATAGATGGTTTTCAAAAATTAAAAAAAATTGAAATACTATATGATCCAATTGCCCTGGCTAGTATGTTTCAGTGGTTGGAGTGTCCTCCTGTAACCAAAGGGTTGGAAGTTGGATTTTTGGTCAGGACACATAACTAAGTTCCTGGGATTGGCACATGTGACCCCTGGTCTGGACATGTACAACCTCTGGTCCTGGTGTGGACACCAGTCTGGGTGTATACAAAGTCAACCAATTGATGCTTCTCTTACATCAATGTTTCTCTCTCTTCTCTCCTCTCTTTCTCTAACAAAAAAGCAAGTAAAAATGTCTTCTGGTAAAGATAAAAAAGAGAAAAGAAAATAAAGACTATATAATCCAACAATCTCATTTCTGAGTATTTATCCAAAAGTGAAATCAGAATCTCAAGGAGACATCTGACTCCATATCTGATTGTATGTTCATGGCAGCATTATTTACAGTAGCCAAGATATAGTAACAACCTAAATTATATCAACAAATGATTAAAACTTCAATACAATGAACTATTATTCAGGTTTTTATAAGCAATCTTGCCATTTACAAAAACACTAATGATGTAAAAGGTATCATGCTAAGTGAAATAAGCCAGGCACAGAAAGATAAACACAGTATGGTCTCACTTATATGTGGAATCTAAAATAGTCAAACTCATAGAAGCAGAGACTAAAATTGTGGTTGCTGGGGCAAGAATAGAGGGTCATAGATAGGTAATAGTCAAAGAGTACAAATTTTCAGTTATGCAAGATAAAGATATCCACTATACTACATATTTCTGATAGCTAAAATGGCATATTGTGTACTTAAAACTTGTAAGAGGGCCCTGACCAGTGTGGCTCAGTTGGTTAGACATCCTCCTGGGAACCAAAAGGTCACCAGTTCAGTTCTTGTCAGGGTGCATACCTGGGTTGTAGGTTTATCGCAGATGGGCTGGAAATGAAGACAACCAATTAATGTTTCCCTCTCACATCAGTGTTGCTCTCCCACTTTTCTCCCTCCTCTCCCCTGTGTCTTTTTAAAAAATGCTAACAGAGTTGATCTTACATTAACAGTATTTACCACACAGGAAAAAATATACAATAAAAGGGGTGGCAGTTATGTTTATGGTCCTGATGGTGGTGACAGTTTCACGTGTGTATACTTATTCCCAAACTAACAAGCTTGTACATATTAAATATATTCAGCTTTTATAGGTCAATTATATCTCAATAAATCGTTTCATGAAAAATTTCCATAAGTATTATTTGCCACATAAATAAAACTTCATTATGTGAATAGATGTACAAAAATTTTTTTGAGAAAATCAACACTTATTTACCTAAACTAAAAAAAAAAGGACATCAAAGCTAACTAGAACTAGACAAGAACTATTTCAATATGTTAAAGAGCATCTGGTAACAATCACAGAGCTAACAGTACTTACTGGTGTAAGATGAACCACTTCCTGCCATTGAAAATGTGGCCAACATGTACATGGTCCCCATTTCA
>PVKM010044279.1:0-12283 GCA_004027735.1 Carollia perspicillata | reverse complement strand
GTCATGGAGACACTGCAGGCCCCCTCCAGACCTGTCCGGGAGCCGGGCGTGGAACCGGTGTCCCAGGCCACGGCTGCCCATCACGCAGGAGGCTCCCCGAGTTTGCTGGTGGCACTTGTGATCCGCTTATTCTCCCGGAGGTTTCGGAGGCGGGCACTGAGGCTGCTGATCTCTTCCACATAGGCCTGGGGCACCCACCCCTTCTCGCCATCTGCCAGGCGGACGCCCTCCAGCCAGCCTAGGGGCACACAGGCCAGGAGCAGCATCAGTGGCATCAGAGCGACACCGGGGCCAGGTCTGTGAGGGAAGGCCCCTAGGCCCTGATGCAAACCTCATCTGCACCACTGGGGCCGAGGGGATGTCATCCAAGCACCTCCCAGCTCCAAGAAGGACCCTGCCTCTAGGAGTCTCATAGAGGAACTTCTGACCTGTTTTTCCTAACATCCTCAAAGAAGGGTATTTTCCACCCTCCCCATCAGTCACTCTCAATCCTACATTTTTACAAGTAAGAAGTTCCTCCTCCCTTCTAACTTCGTTCCAGTATGCTGTGTCTGGTTGATCAATGCTTGCATAACCTTTTCCGGTGATGTCTCAGCCACCTAGCTACCTCCTACTCATGCCAGCCCCATCAGGGTGGCCCTCCCAGAGGGCCCCTCTCACCGTCACTGGTCCGGGTCCTCACTGCCAGGATGTCAGTCTTCTCCAAGGTCAGCTCGTCTGGCTGCAGTGCCTTGTATGTCCTGACACACTGAACCTGGGGGCGGTCTGACAGCCCAAGAGAGACTGAGGGAGTCCCCGGAGCATGATGGGGTGGGCAGGGAGGGGCAGGAGGAGGACATAAGGGGGTGGGACAGTGGTCGCTGCTGCTTCTTTTCCTCTGCCCCTCCCTAGCCCTCCCTGGCCACTTTTCTCCTCTCTTACCCTAAACACAAGCCCTAGGTGAATCAAGTTTCTCCCAGCTTCATTTACTGTTTCTGCAGCCAGGGCTCTCTCCTCCCCAGCTCAACCTGACACCTTATTCCTGACCTCCAGGACAATGCCCAGCTGCCCCCAGACACCCCCCACGGAACAGTAGTGACTCCTTCATATGCTCCCTAACGCTACTCTGGTACTCCCTCCAGGCCATTGTTCTTGACTAGGATTCAAGCCACATCCCTCCCCCCATGTATAACCCTCCAGGGCTTCCTGCTCCTCTTAGAAAAAAAGTCCTAAGTCCTCCCCACAGCCTACAAAGCCCTGCGTGGGCTTGCATGGCCCCTTGCTAACCTCATCTCCTCCCCTCTCCTTTTCCTTTCCCCTTCGCTCATGAAGCTCAGCCATATTGGTCACCCTGATGTTCCTCCAACACTCTAAGCTCCCTCCTGCCTCAGGGCCTTTGCACTGGCTGTTCCTCCTACCAGGAGCGCTCTGCCCCAGGTCTTTTCATGGCTGCCCATCCTCATCCTTCAGGGCCCTTCCACGACCACCTCTTTGGAGGGGGAAGCTCACCCACCAGCCTACACAGGATTCCCTCAGGGCTCAAGCCAGAGAGTCTGTTCCAGTCCAGGCTCTCAGCCCTTTCTACCATATGGGTGGGCTGGTAGTATTGGGTGAACTTGGACAAGCCACTCTACCTATTGAGGCTCTGTTTTCTAACTTGTAAAATAGGCTTCTGTGGGGAGGAAGGGGAAGATGTAAAAGGCTTTGCTATCTCCCGGGCGCTGGCTGTGCATACGGGGGTCGGCCTATCCTATGTAAATTCTTCCTGTCCTTCAAGGTTCTGCAGAGCCACCCGACTGCCCCAGGCCACTGGATCACTCCCCCTGGTAGCCGCGCTGGCCACATGGCACCCAGGATTGGAGGGAAGGGGGAAAGCAACAAGGTACCCAGCCCAGGGGATGTGGGCCTTGGAGGGAGGAGAGTGGCAGGCTGCTACCTTCCCCCTCGCTGATGACCTCCTTGTCCTCCTGGGGGCTGGAGGGGCACATGGCGGAGATCCATCGCTGCTTCTCACTTCTAGGAAGGGAGGCTGAGTTATCACAACATGCAAACTGCCTTTCCCAGGGCCGGGGTGGCGAAACAGCTGGGAGAATGAGGTATGATGTCCAGACCTGGAACCCAGGTCATGTCTTCCCTGCCCCCGGGCACACCTCCCAGCCCTGTTCCCACAGCCCTGTGCCCCACCCAGCTCAACCAAAAGAACAGAGCAGGCCCAGAACCCCCTGGGTGCCAGCTCTGCCCATGCCCTGAAGCCGGAGAAAAAGGGCCAGTGCCTGCCTGGGGCGGGATCCTCTCTCCCCATAGCCAGGCCCACTCACTCCGTCTGCGCCCTCAGCAGGAACTGGTGCTTCGCGTCCTGCCCGTGGAGAAGCTGAAGGAGGAACACGTGGCCAGGGATGCCTTGGGGCTTCAGGCTCAGGTCCTTCACCTGCAGCTCGGCCATCTTGGCATGGACAAAAACGGCGAACTTCCCCAGCCTGCCGGACCGGGGGAGGCGAGGTCAGCCAGGCCTCACCCTCAGGACCAGCCAAGCTCCGATTAAAGGGAGAGGGGTCATCTGCCCCTCTAGAACCTTCCCCAAGGAATCTGGCTGCACAGGGCACCACCTCCCTGGCAGCCAGCAAAGTCCACAAAGGCATTGGGAGCCCCGTTCCTGCCAGATCACTAACAGGTGGAAGGTGAGCAGACCAGCCCCTGAGCGCAGGCGTGCTGGCACCTTCTCCCTGAGCCTCTGCCCTGAGCCCCTTCTAAGATCCAACAGGCAGAAACTCTGACGAGACCTCCGCACTGTTTAGTGTCTGAGCCACTAACTGGTCTGGAAGCTGAACCTTGTCTCTTGTTCTGCTCGCTTTGGTCCAATCGCCACTTTCAGGAAGGATGGGTGAGTTGGGGGGCACAGAGTTGGGGATCTGCCCCCTATAGGTTCCACAGGTTCCTTTGTCTCAACCCATCTAAGCAGAATGTAGTACCTCCTCCCCCAAACCAGATCCCTTCGCTGCTCCCCATTCCAGTGAAAGACCCCTCCTGAGAGGGAACTCGGCCACCATTCTGCTTCTCCTCCCTCCCCCCTCTCCCCACACCAGCAGCTCGGTCCCATCTATCCCCTTATTGTCCCCGGAATCCACCTACCCGTTCTGCAGCATCTACTTTCACCTGAGCAATTGCAAGAGCTTCTGGTCTCCCCCTCCAGTCCATCCTCCACATTGGCCAAGAGTAAAACACCACGCCTCT
This sequence comes from Carollia perspicillata, assembly GCA_004027735.1. NCBI lineage: Eukaryota > Metazoa > Chordata > Mammalia > Chiroptera > Phyllostomidae > Carollia > Carollia perspicillata. Next base: position 9,073 of record PVKM010044279.1, on the reverse strand, counting down.
GCTTCATCCTCCGTGTTTCCTACTGCCCTCGGAAAGTCCAACCTCTCTATCCTGACTTTTGATGTTCCAACTCCCCCCTCTACACGTCCGGACACATAGGCTTCATTTCCTGCCACACCCACTCTGCTCTTACACCTTACTGTGACTTTGCCGTGTTCTCCCAAACTCCTCCCCTACCTGGAAAGCTCCTACTTATCCTTCAGAACCCGCCTCAAATGCCCCTTCCTTCGCAAGGCTTTACTGATTCTCACCCCACACTGGGGTGTGCTACAGTACAAGTATGCCCTTCCATCAAACCCCTGACCAGGTGCTTGTTGGGATGTGTTTTCTCTAGTCTGAAACTCCTGGGAGCAGAGAACAAGTCCCATTCACCTCTGTGTCCCCAGCACCTATCAGAGGGCTGAGTATAGAACAGGGCTTCAGTGATGCTGCATTGAACAAAGAAATAAATCAGAAATGAACTCTTCCCATAGCGGAAGATGTCCATTCTTCATCCCACCCATCCTTCACCCCAAACTGATAATAACCACAGCTAACACTGAGCGGAGTGCTCACGATGTGCCAAGGGCACGCGAAGTTCTTTTCGTGTATTGTTATCACATGAATCTCCCTACATAGTTGCCTCTCTTTTATGGGTGGAAGCCAGGGTAGTACAGTGGTTAAGAGCTGAGATCTGGCATCACACGGACCTGGCTTCCTCCTGACTCCTGCATTTACCAGCTCGAAGATATCGAGAATAACAAGGGCAACTACTTCCCGTGGAAATACTTAGAGGACAAAAGGGAATAGCCCGCACAGCGCGCCTGGCAGAGAATAGGCGCACAGTACAGGCTGGCTCTTATCATTATGACTCAGGGCAGACCTGGGACTCTGAATCTCTGCTCTAACTGACAAGCTCAGAGCTTCAAGACCTCTGCACAGAGTCCGGCTCTTGATTCTGGAAGATGAACTCGCCTTGAATCTCTGTCTTTCCTGTGCCTCCCAGGCTCAGGGTGCCCTGGCAATACTGTCTGGAGCTGGCCAGGGCTTCCAGGCCCAGCAATGAACTGGTTGTGAGCCAATGAGTGAGGCAGAAGGGAGTCAGGCTCCAGTCAACCTTCCCTCACACCACGCCCCGACTCACTCTTTCCGCCGGGAGAGAAGCAAGCAGTCATTGAAGAGGTGCAGGTAGACCGCCTTGCTGGACAGCTTCAGCTTGGCTGGCGGGGCGGCAGGCAGTGGTGCCAACTCCACCAGCTCCCCGTGCCGCACCAGCCAGCGGGCCTGAGAGATCAGTGGGAAGATCTGGGAAGGTGGAGGAGGCAAGGCGGGGGACAGGTCAGGCCCAGAGCAGTGGGGCAGAGGGCACAGGCCAAGGATGGGAGGGGACAAGAGCTGCCCTTTGTGTGCCCGTCCCGCTGGCTGTAGGCACGCACCTTGCCCTCAAAGTGGATCTTCTTGCTCAGGTGGATGAGCTCCTCTGTCCTCTTCATGGACTGCACGCTGGCATTGCATTCTTGCACCAGCTGGGGAGGCCATAGATGGGTCACTTGCAGCCCCCAAACCCTAGCTCCTAGAGCCCAGCTGCAGACTCCCACCTGGGGACCAGAAGCTCCGAAGGCTGGGGCTGTTTTAGAGATTCACTGAGGCTCCAGGGAGGCCCCTGGGAGCCAGACAGCTCCTGCCCTGCCGAGCTCACCTCCTTGAGTGCATTGAAGGCCTTGGTGGCCATGTCTTCATCTTCAGAGCCCTGTGCTGTCCGTTTCAGGATGTTCTAGAAGGTGGGGTCTGTTCAATGAGGCAGGCCATGACCTCCCCCCGTGACCCTGTCCACCCGTGGGTGCCCAGAAAGGGCTGTGGAGGGCTCAGCAGCCTCTCCTCCGCCAGCCCTCGCTGCAGCCTGGTGCCCGCCCTCCAGGTACCTCCACCAGCATCTTGAGGCGGGTGATCCTCTGAAATGGCAGGATGAGGAAGGAGGTGAGGGGCAGACGTTGGCACACGGGAGACTCTTCCAGTCGAGCCAGGATGCTGGGGAACTTGGGGTTCTCCAGGCTGGAAAATGGGGAGGGGTCTGGGGTCACAGTTGGGCCTGAACTCCTGGGATTCACGAGCCAGCTACCCCATCGGTTCTTCAGGTGCTTTCTCAGCAAGTCCTTCCTGCATTCGGGCCACAGATCCCTTTTCAGGGACCCCTCCCTCTCAGGTCACCCTTCCTCACCCAGTCCTCTGCGCCTAATCCCACCTGAGAATCCCTTTATCCTCCCCCCTTTCAGAGTCCCCAGCCCTACAGCAGGCGCTGGTAGGTGCGCTCCTGATAGGCCTGGTTGGTAACGTAGGGCAGGTAGACACGGCGGAAGGCTGGGCAGTGGTGCAATACAATGTCGCACACACTGAAGCGCAGTACATCTGCCTCTAGTCGCTGCTCCAGGTCCTGCAGGAACCTGAGGGGTCAGCAATAGGTCAGGGCCAGGGCGAGACCTGAAACCTGGGAGCCTGGCCAATCGCAGGCTCAGTCCCCGCCCCCAGCCAGGCAGGGCCAGTCCCTCACCTCTCGCTGGTGCTCTTGACCTCGGGCAGTTTGGAGAACAACCACTGTTTGTCCTGCGCCCCCAGACACTCACTCAGCTCAGCTGAGCCTAAGAAGTGGTCCACGGCCACTGATAGGCTGTGGATGTATGAGGCCTCGGACGTGATCAGTTCAAACTTGGCCTGAGCAAGGGCAGATGAGGGGTTGAACCTGCCGGACCAGCCCACCTGGACAATCCCTCCTCGCAGAGCTCCCACCCCAAGCCCTGGACATCCCTCCTTAGACACAGCCACACCCCATGTTCCCGACCCCATCTCTAGCGCCATCCCTGATCTGGTGCTTGGTGGTGTTCGGGACCCATCTCCTGTCACGTGCAAGTTCAAACCAAACCAAAGGCCTGGATTAAGCCCCTGGCCCAGAGCTTTGAGCCCTTCCAGTCATCCCATGGCCTCGCCCTCCCAGACTCTGCCCCTGCTCTTGGCCCCGCCCTCCCAGACTCTGCCCATGCTCTTGGCCCCGCCCACCGCGCCATTCAGCTCTTGGCTGGAAAGCTTCTGTCCTAGCTTTCAGCATTCCCTCCTCCTCTAGCCCAGCCAGAACCCACCCCTCCTCTGTCCCTGCCCTATCCTAAGGCCTCGCCCCGTTGGACCGTTCCCTGACCCCGCCCCCTCGCCTAGCTTCTCCACTGGCCCTTGGCTCCAGGGCTCCTCCTTTTTCTCTCGCAGCCAGCTCGGCTTTGTCAGGTCCTAGCAACCACCTTCGGATTTACCGTCCCATCCGTACCTCCCTCCTGTGGCCCCAAGTTCCCCCGTATTTGCAGTTTGCTGTCCCGCTAAGTCTCGGGACCGGGTACTCCTGTGCCCTCTCCTACTGTTGCCCCACTCCTCTCTGGGCCTCAGGACCACCTCCCAGCACTGCCAGCTCTGCAGGCCCCGCCCCGCCCCGCCCCGCCCCTCCAAGTCCCCGCCCGCACCTCCTGCAGTTTGCAGTCGCGCAGGCTCAGCGTGGCCAGGACGCCGCTCCCTCGCACGTCGGGGATGTCTTGCCACAGCGAGAAGGTGGAGCCTCGCGCCGAGCGCTGCGCCCGGAAGGAGCTGCTCGGGGAGAGGTTGGCACGCGGCGGCCCGGGCCCCTCCTCCGTGCCCTCGGCCTCATCTCCGGGGCCCTCCTCCTCGCGCTGCTGCCGCCGCAGTTCGCGGGCACTGGCCACGTCGCTGTATTCCTGGTAGAGGACGGCTGGGCGGGGAGAAAGGCAGGGGAGGGCTGTGGGGAGCCCGCCAGCCGCGGCCCGGCACCTCCCGGGCTCCCCCAGAGCCCACCTCATTCAACAAGTCTTTCCGAAGGTTCAGATAGCCGGGCACAGTGAATTCATTCATTCATTCACTCACTCACTCATCCCCAAAACACTTCTTGAGCACCAACTGCGTGCTAGCCACTGTGCTAGATACTGAAATTCAGTTCTCTCCCTCTCACACGATCCCTGCCTCTCAATTCTCGGAACCCGTTTCCCAGCTTCCCCAAACCCCTAGCCTCTACCTCCATGACCCCCCTCCCGCGTACAGTTAAGGAGGAACCGTGACTGTCGTCGCTCGCTGGCACTTCTGGAACCCAGAGCCGGCTCTTCCTGTGATTCCAGCCTAGGAAACAGAGAAAGTCAGGGCTCTTCTTTGCCTGCGTCCCCGCCTCACACCCGATCCCGGAGTGGGAGGTGGTACCTGGACTCAAGCCAGCTGCCATGGGCCCCGCTTGGGTCCACAGGGGCTGCCATTGCCACACCATCCGCCCTCATCTCTACACTGCGAGATTCCCTTCCGGATGCTTTCCCTGGAGAGGGTGAGACCTGAGGGTAGGTGGCCCAAAGAGAGTGGTCCCGGGCACCCAGGCACTCCAGCTGACCAGCACCCAGTCTCAGGTGCCCAGTGAGTGAGCCTTCCTCCACCCTGCATCTGGTTCATGCGCTGCTCTAAGGGCTAAGGGGAGGAGCAGGTACCTTCCCGAGGTGCTCCAGTGCCTGGCCCTTGGGTCAGCGTCCTGGCTGCTGAATTCCGCCCCAGGCGCAGGGAAGAGTGCAGCCGGGTCATCAGCTCAGAGGCGGAAAAGCGCCTCCGCTCAGGCCCCTCGAGGCCTGCTCGGCTGGGCCCAGACAGTTCTAGGGACCTGGGTTCCTCTGTGCCCAGGGACTGCTGTGCCACCTGGCCAGGCTCAAGGAAGACGGCGTGGGCCTCTTCACGCTGGTACACCCGCATCTTGCGCCCTGCAGGTGGGGTGAGAACACAGGCTGGCGTCCACAGGGGTCTCTCCCCAACCCCCTGTCTGCTGCTGCCTTGTGGCCTGGAGCATCTGGGCAAGAAGCCCAAGGGAAAGGGCAACATTTTTGCCAAGATCTGGTCCCCAGAGAAACAAATTTGACAAGAGGGGTGGAGAGAGCACAGTGCCTGAATGCAGTGGGGGAGGGTGGGCGAAGGGCCAGGGAGACCAGGACAGCCACTCATGTGCTGTGTGACCTCAGACAAGCCACTCATCTTCCCTGAGCTCCAAGTTCTCTATCACTAAAATCCACTTGTCCTGCCTATTTGGGGACTTCTGGGGCTCGGGAGTCCTAAAAAGCCACCCAACCTGTCCCCTATTCGTTCCACTGGGCCTCCACCCCCTCACCCAGAGTGACTCACAGGCTGACTTCTTCTCTGAGCCATGGCTGGCCCGGCGCTGCGGCTGGGGGTGCTGGGGACTCCAGGGTCCCTCCAGAGCTGGGGGCTGGGCACTAGGACAGTGTGGCCAGCTGCCAGCCCTGCTGGGCCGCATCCCCCCACTGGTAGCAGTCTCGGTGTCTGGGACTCCTGGGGACGGTGGCCATAGCAGCCCTTGGAGAGGAGCAGGGGTCCCCAGGGACCAGCGGCTGCCAGGAGCCTGCAGCTCCTCTGGGGTGACAGGAAAGAGATCCAGACACACAGGGCTTGGGGCCTGCAGGGTGGGCAACTCCGCAAAGGACAGACTCTCCTGCTGGCATACAGCTACTGGGTGGCGGGCAGTACCAGGCGGCCCAGCCAGGTGGGACTGGAGGGTGGCAGGCGGCCCACAGTCCATTCCTCTTTTGCTCTGCCCCTCACCTGGGCCTGCAGGGGAGAAGGTTTCAAAGCCAGACACAGGATAGCAGGGCTGGCCAGTAAGCGACCATGTCCTGGAGGCCTGGACAAAACCTTATGTAGACATGTGTGCATACACCTGTACAAGCACACCCACACACCTAATTACATAGGAATAGCTGATCCTTGGCATTTAATGAATGATAGGCCAAGTGCTTTATGCATATTATCTCATTTAATCCTCACTGCAACCCTGAGTTGATGCTATTTTTAGCCCCACTCTGTAGACGAGGAAAGTGAGGCGCAGAGGTTATTTGGTGACTGGTGGAACCAGGGTTTGAACCCAGGCAGTCCAGCCTTAAACCACCTCGTACATTTTCTAACTGTCGCTGACCCACGATCAGATGTACAGACATGCGCACTGTCACACAAATCCACGTCCGTTTCACATGCATCCACACACACTTCCTCCCAGGTATACATACTGACATACACACTCTCACAGGTACACTCAGACATTCACACCCACCTGCTCGCACACCACACACACAACTACACATTTTCACACACACTGACCCATCAGTTATTTACACATTCACTCAAGCTCTCTCACACTCCTGTCCCATTCACACTCACTCACCAGGATGCAGACACAAACACCCAGGCCCAGAAGTCCTGGCCTTGGTGTTACCCAACCTCCCTTCCCGTGCCCCGAGTGGCAGCCTTCAGTGCTGAGTGGTGCCCACACCCATGCCAAGCTGGCTGGGAGGGTCACAGACTGGCAGGAGTGCCACCACGCAGATCAGGCTGTGCCCTCCCAGGAGAAGGACGGGGCAGTGTCCCAGCCCTCCAACTTGGGGTGAGGAGGATTTCTTCCCTACACCAGCTCCCAGCCCAGGCTGAAGGGATCCTCTCTGCATAGGCAGTCACCCCGGGGAGGCTGCTGAAGCCTCTGGACGGGCCTCATGATCCAGGGGTCCAAGCTCCCATGGCCTTTGCCAGGTGCCCCCCGCCGACTGCCCTCCTACAGCCCCTCACCTCTCCAGCCGAGAAGCGCTGCTGATGTTCGACTGCTCCGGCAGGGGAAGCCCTCTCTCTGCCCAGCTGGCTGGGGGAGATCCCACCCAGACAAAGAGTTTGATTCATCAAACCCTGTGGTGAGGCAGGCGGTGGGGAGGGAGGGAGCAGGCAGCGGCTGGGCGGGGGCCTACCCTAGCCTGGCCTCGCGGTGGGCAGGCGGGGCAGCAAGGAACCCCCCCAACCCCAGAGGCCCCTCAGGCCAAAAGGGCAGTGCCCACCCAGCCTGGCAGGGCTAGGAGGCCCAAGAGACAGAGACAGAGATAGAGACCCTTTAGACAGCAGCTTAGAAACCGAGACCGGAAGTGCTGAAAACCAGAAATCACAGGCACTGAGACATTCAGAGACACCGAGATGGAGACAGAAAGAGACCCTGAAAATTTCAGACAGACCAGACACTCAGAGACAAAGGTGAAACCCAGAAAAACCCAGGGAGACAGATGGACGAACATTTCATGCCCTTCGGGTTGCCAGTCCAGTGGGGAAGCCAAGAATGAAACGGTTACAATTGAGGTTGGCAAGAGCAGAACCAGAGGAACCACGAGAGCAGGGTGCTGGGCTCAACTCATCCAGGTAGCATTCCAGGAGCAGTCCAGGAAGGCTTCTTGGAGGAAGTAATAGCTAACCATTCTGGCTGAAATACCTAGTACACAAGGAGAAAGCTTTGGCCTGAGAGAAACAGTGACAGTGTCAGTGACCCAGGGAGACAGGGAGGGAGGAGAGTAGAGGACCCAGTGGGGACAGCTGGGTCTGTGACTGGGCCCCACTTTCTCTGCACAGCCCCTCAACTCCTCCCCTGCTCTCTTCATCCTCTGCCAGGGTGGGGGGCATGCTGCTCCTAAGGGACAGCTACTGTCCCCCACAGGGACGGCTTTAGCTTGTACCTTAAACCTCTATCCATCTAAGCAAGTATCTCAGTTTCCTCATTTGGTAAATAGGATAGTCATGCCAACTTCAAAACACCAGTGAGAATTAAGGATAACATAGTGGGAGCTCTGTTGTTAATGGCCATCCTTCATCATTATTATTAGTCTTCATTATTAGTCTTTCTCCAGTTCTGGAGGTGGCTCGGGCTATCACACAGATGGAAAAACTGAGGCAATGAGGGCGAGATACACCCTAGTTTGCAGGCGACATGAGACCACTGTCTGCTGGACAGGTCTTCTCTCCGGGAACCAGAAGTCCTCAACACAGAGGTCCCACTTGCATCTGTGGGCACACACAAGAATATGCACATGTCCCTGCTCCCTTGTATTCTGGGAGATTTTCTCCACTTGGGCTCTGGAATCACCTGAAGGGCAGGAAGGAATCCTCACCTCACTGTCAGTTGCAGAGATAAACGAGCAAAACATGGAGCCCTTGGGGCAGGAATAACCCTCCTGAAGCTTGGGGGGGGGGAAGAAGGCTGGGTGAATGCGGGGTGGTGGTGGTGGTGGAAAGCTTTCTAAGGGGAGATGGGGCTGGAGGCAGGTCTCCAGGGGACAGGCCAGGGTCTAAGCCAGGGAATGACTCAGCCAGCTGTGCTGCCTGCCCTGTGGCCTTCCAGGGATGTGGTCCACTTGACCTGATGCTGGGGGCCAAGGAGGTACAGAGCTGTGTTTATATCGTGTGTAGCACAGCTCTGCTAGAAAAGAAAAAACTCAAGAAGAGACCTGGCCAAGGGAGCAGGGACATTACCTGCCCAAGACATGACCACAGGACACTCCAGTGCCCATGAGGCCAGAGTTGTTCTGGAACCCACAGGGGGAAACCCTGCCAAAGTTCGAGGCCTGGTGTGGACACGGACAAGCTGTGTGGCCTTATGCCCTGGCTGGTGTGACTCGCCTTAGTCAAGTCATAGTCTGTCCCTGGGCCTCAGTGTCCCCATCTGTAAAGTAGCCCCTAAGGCCCCTCCTGGCTGCCCCTTCCAGGAAATTTGTGTCATCAAGAGCATCTCTGCAAGCTGAAAAGGATGGACAGGGGCCAAGGGTCCCATCCAGTGGGAACTGCTAATCACAGGACAATGGATCCCCTTGGCAAGGCTGGCAGAGTGGGTCTCTGGACACTACCATGGTCCAGGCAAAGCACCTCTGGCTTGCTGTGCTCAGTTTTCCCTACCCCTTCCCAGTGCCCCTTGCCCTGTTGCCCAGAGGAGTAAGGACCCTGCTAAGGCCCCATAGCCCCTAAAGGGACAAAGCCAAGCGGGAGGTTGTGGCTGGAAAGGGGATCCAGGCCATGCAGGCTGTGGAGCCCCAAGAGGCCCTAAGTGAGTGCGGTCCAGGATCAGAGGCCAGTCAGGCAGCACAAAGGACTCACTCTGGAAGACTGGCGGGAGGAGGATGGGGCTGCTGGCAGCCGTGGGGGGCCCTACCTCAGCTGGGGAGCTCCGTCCAGCCTCCGGCACGGTCCAGGGCTCCAGGCCACCCTG
>PVKM010044278.1:0-12288 GCA_004027735.1 Carollia perspicillata | reverse complement strand
TATATGCGAAGATTTTTTTCTGTCTTTGCTACCTTATTGTCACTTAACTATAGACTGACGCTGGAAATTTAGCAAAATTTCAGATGATTTTGGAAAGCAAACAATATGACAAACGAGCTGTTAGTACCTCAAAAGATACCATTTCTGGAATGATTTGGAGCCTGTTTCCCACAGGTGGTTCACTGATCTGTGAATTTTCTGGCCTTTGATACATGGATCCTCTCAAATAGAATTGATTTTTGTCTTTTGTACTTCATAGATTTAGAAGACGCATGGGGCTAAGTTTTTCTTGAAAAAGGTTTCCTTTAAATTCAAACATAACCTTTAGTCTCACATCTGACCAGGCACATACTTTAACATTCAGTATTTGCTTTTAACCCAGGTGCAATAGATAATTTGGATATTAATATTAACATAGAAAAATACCATTTTCTTCAGGACAGCAATAAATAGTTTTCTGGGTGTAACTATTTAATACTTTAACTCTGATTTCAGTTGTAATGAATCATCATTTCAACTATATGTGACAATAAACCTTTTTTTCCAGCTGAAAATGTTTGTCTAAAATGCAAGCTCAGCTTAGCAGAAATTTTTGGACCGCCTTGCCCTGTCCTCTAAAATTGGATCATGAAGGTGTTGGGAAAAAATTACTTCTGGGTGTTGCTTCCATTGGTTCATTTGCTAGCGAACGGCGCGGAACATGAAGAGGTCGCGAAACACGCCATCAAGTTACACCGCGGCAAAGGGGCGACTATCACACACAGGAAGCAGTGGGTCCTGGATGGCTGCAGGAGGCTCTCCGGCCTTCTTCGCCAAAAGGCTGTGGTTCTTAACAAACTGAAAAATGCAATCAGAGCAGTGGAGAAAGACATTGGCCTGTCGGATGAAGAGAAGCTGTTTCAGGTGCACACGTTCGAAATTTTCCAAAAGGAGCTGAATGAAAGTGAAAATTCAGTCTTCCAGGCTATCTATGGGCTGCAAAGAGCCCTGCAGGGGGATTACAAAGATGTGGTGAACATGAAGGAGAGCAGCCGGCAGCGCCTGGAGGCCCTGAGAGAGGCCGCCATAAAGGTGAGTCGTCTCACACCTGGGGCTAGAGAGTAGGGGGAAGGGACAGTGCCGATGTGCGGATGCGTCAGCAGGCGGGGTCCGTTAGCGGCATCTGTTCATAGTTCTCAGACCCACGGGGAGAATCTCTAATGCGTAGGAGCATCCTTTCCTTTTGCATAATGTCTTAGTGTAGTTACATTTTATCACTTCTAGAAGTCATTTTCTAATGCATTTCTGTATTGTGAAATACCTGGGTTATTAAAATAATTACCGAAGTTATCCCAATAAACGGATGAAGAAATAAATATATTTGTAACCGCAATCAACATTTTGAGTTTGTCACGAGAATTACTTTCTGTGTGAATGTTGACTTGCTCCAACGTCCTTACTGAAAACAAAAGTATTAAAATTGGTTTTCAGCAGGTACATGTATACATTTGAATTAAGGATTTTGATGAAGTATACTTTTAAAATGAGAATAAACTATTACCGTATCAGATGTGATATTACTTATGTAATTTTTAAAGCCATCATTTATAGTGCCAAGCACTTGAAATATATAAAATAAACCTTGTTTTCATAGAAAGGGTATTATTACATAGCTTAAAAAGTAGAGGATAGAGACTTACTAAACTTTCTTACCAAAGTGTGGCATTTTGGGTATAAACATAGCCATATGCCACATAACAACAATCCAGTTGCCAATGGACTAAATATATGATGGTGGTCCTGGACTTTTCCTAATTGACCAGCTAGAATTAGTCATTTACGAGCAGGGGTGTTGGACAGAGAGAGTGTGCTGGTTGGTGTGGTTGGGCCAGGGACCTGAATGGAAGTGATATTCTGGTTTGTGTTTTAATAAACTCCACTCTTTATTTCTTACACATGAATAGGAAGAGACAGAATATGTGGAGCTCCTGGCAGCAGAAAAACATCAGGTCGAAGCCCTGAAAAATATGCAACATCAAAACAAAAGTTTATCCATGCTCGATGAAATTCTTGAAGATGTCAGAAGGGCAGCTGACCGTTTAGAGGAGGAAATAGAAGAGCATGCTTTCGATGACAATAAGTCAGTAAGTAGCCTTCCGGAACAAGCTCGTCTTCACCTGCGGAGCCACTTACTGAAAGCAGGTGTTGTTGGAATTGTTTACATGTGTGTTTTAGTGTAGTTTGAAAACAAAGATAAAACCAGTCACCTCTGTGCCATAAAAGTAATCCGATTTGGTCTCTCAGAAGTATACTCGTCATCCTGTGTTTTCTCCTCATGGTTTGTCAGTCCTCATTAGTGGGTCATCTTCCTCTCCCAGCCGTGCCCTCAGGAGGGCTGGGACTCTGGTTTCTAGAAGGCTCGCCCTGGACAGGTGGGTTTCCATGCTGATTGGACAGGAGCCATACCCTCCTTCTAGGAGATGATCTTCATATCCGAAGCAGGATTCTGGACTGTTCACTGGTCCATGATCAGTATTCTTTTTGGAAGAAATGAGATTAGTGCTGAAAATTGGGAGTCTTGGGATGGACTCAGAAATGGGTTAGGTAGTAAGAACAGAGTAGAGTGAGATCAGGTGCGAGAGGAGGGAGAATGAAAATTGGTGAACGGGATGGGGTGTTTTTAAAACTTCCTAATGGTGGGATGGAGGACAGCTCCTAAGTATTTCAAGGGCTATGAATTTTTGGAAGAATATGCCCTTGGAAGTCGAACAGTTGTGCCCTTTATTCACCACTCCCTGGACACTTCTGTACTCCTAGAGCACCAGGGCGTTCCCCTGTTCCCCTCGCCGAACAGCCTCTAGTTCTTTGTGACGCTGGCCGGTTGTCCAACAGCTCAGTGCAGTTCTGAGTCCACCTGGGGCTAGCACAGACCCCACAGGTAAGGGCTCAGTCCAGGACTGTCCCCTCCATGTAAGACACCAATCTCAAGTCCCAGGTTGTCACCCTGGAGGATCCCACAGCTCCCCTCCTTGGGCTCCATAATTTGCTAGAGCGGCTCACAGACCTCAGGAAAGCAGTTCACTTTCTAGGGTGCCAGTTAAAGGACACAGCTCGGGGAGAGCCCGATGGGAGCCGTGCATGGGGCGAGGTGTGAGGGACAGCTGCAGGGCTCCCATGCCCTCTGTGAACCCCGTACTTGAAGGCTTTTCATGGAAGCTTCATAATATGGATTTGTGATTAACTCAATCTCCAGCCTGTTTCCCCTCCCGGAGGCCTGGGTAGGGCTGAAAGGCCAGCCCTCCGGGCACGTGCACAGTTCTTCTGATGGCCAGTCCTGTCTTGTGGTTATCTCAGGGCTGTCCAAAAACCTCACAAGTATAAACTCTGGTGAGGTGGCCAAGGGCTCCTTATTAATAACAAGATACGTCTTTCACCTCTATCGCTCTGTTTCAGGAACCAAGGACAAAAGGACCAAATAGAACAAAGGATGTTCCCATTGCTCAGTATCACTTAGGCAATTGCATGGGTTTTGGGAGTTGTGAGCCAGAAAAGGGAGTGAAGACCAAACGTGTGTTTGTTAGTATATATCACAGTGTCACGTTCTGAATTAGGTAAATTAGGTATTTAGAAGTAATAGGAACTTTAAACACCATCTTCCTTAAAATCAATTTTTTAATTGAAATACTTTTTTAAATTCATGCTAACAAATATTTATTGATCTTTCCTCACACTTGTCAGAATACTAAAAACATTCTTATCTTCTTCTGTATAGAATTTACTCTCTAAAAATTGAACTTGGAAACATCTGATTGGTTTTAATTATGTAACATTGGTTATTCTTATAGGTCAAAGGGGTCAATTTTGAGGCAGTTCTGCGGGTGGAGGAAGAAGAGGCCAACTCCAAGCAAAATCTCACGAAACGGGAAGTGGAGGATGACTTAGGTCTCAGCATGCTGATTGACTCGCAGAACAACCAGTATATTTTGACCAAGCCCCGAGACTCAACGATCCCACGTGCAGATCACCACTTCATAAAGGTAGGCTGTCTGCTCGCTGTCCCCTGGGAATCGTGTGCTGGGCTCACCGCCCACTGACTCCCCGGCCCGTCTCCCGGTGTGCATGTCAAGTCAGATCGAGCTCTGTTTCCTGACCGTTATGTCAGGGTGTGCAGCCTTCCTCCTGACAGGTTCCACTAGAATTCCCTATACTTTCTGTGACTGAAAACATTGCCTCTTAATTTTTCGTCTTTTCCCCAGAAGAATAAAGCATTTTAATATTTAAAATGAAAATTAATTCTGCTTTTGAGAGTTTGGAACACTTCTTGAGTTATACGATGGAATTAAAGCTTCAGCTATCTGAAACTATTTTCACTAAAATAAAACGTTCTCACGAGGCAAAGAAGCTTTGGCTGAGGGGTCACATGCGGCTCTATTTTGGCACGGGCTGTGGGGCGGGTGCCGTGTGGGAACGGTCTCCTCCGGTGGTGACCGGTGTTCCAGACTGAGTTGGCCGCAGATCCGTGGACTCTAAGGAAACCATTCTAGTACGGAATATAAAATTATTTAAAACCTTGAAGTTGATGGTATCATGGTTCAAGGTCACTGTTTGGATGTGGACAGAAGTGAGGAACGGACTGTGAGTGACAGAGTCCAGCCTGCTTAGGGAAGGCAACGGGTTCCAGATAAATCGTCGGGTCTCTAACAGAGCTCCCTGACCCTGGGATTTGTGCAGGAGAAGAAACTCAGGGAACCCCCTCTTAGAGATGGTGCCAGCACAGGTAGGCTGAGACAAGATGAGTGACCCCTGAGGACGGCTGTGAGGGGCTGGTCCCCATAGCAGTATTCTGGAATCTACAGATAAAGCCTAGCAGATGAATTGCCTTCCTTAGTTATGGCTGGAATGGCACCTGGGAGGGGCTGAGTCTGCAAAATGAACACATTAGTGCCCTCCAAGTGGGTGGGGTCTCCACTGTAAGTTACTCTCTCTCTCTTTTTTTTTTTTACCTTTGTAATTAATACATGATTTCTGGGGAAATATTTCGAGACTGTATGAGTATCCTGCCCTTTGTCAAACTTTCACCAGCAGTTTTAGCACCCATGATGAGTCTTACCTGCACCAATTATGACTGTGGCGCTTATATTGACTTTGTATGGAGGGAAAACCAATGTAGAAGGTAAGAAGTTAAACTAGGACGCCAGCTCTAGATTTCCCAGAGCAGACGGCTAAATGGAGTCCGAGTGCTCAGAATTCTTAGCCTACTGTCATGGGGATTAAGCAAAATAGACAAATTTTGCTAAATTTGGTAGACGCTTAGGAGCTAACTTCATCTGCTCCCAGATACACTCTGAGTGTTTTCAACTTGTCTGTGGTACACAGTAGTAGTAAAAATTCCCTTCTTAGTTTCACTGTGTGTGTTCTTTATTCCCATTCAGTGAAATCAGGGTGCTGTCCTATCCTGCTTTTTCCATGGACCGGCCCTTTCTTGCCAACTATTATCTTAAATTTCTGTGTTGTTTGTTTTTTCCTTGTGTTAGGACATTGTTACCATAGGAATGTTGTCTTTGCCTTGTGGCTGGCTCTGCACAACAATAGGATTGCCTACAATGTTTGGTTATATTATTTGTGGTGTACTTCTGGGGCCTTCGGGACTGAACAGTATTAAGGTAAGGACAAGACTTAATTATTTTAGTATCTCGAACAGAATACAAAAGAAACGTTCATGAAGACAATAAAGTTTGAAACTTGAATTAATGAAGGCAACAGTTTCTTATAAACCATTTTATTTATTTATTTTTAATTATTTTATTGTTGGTCAATTACCGTTGTCTGTATTTTCTCCCCACCCCTCCCCCATCCCCTCCAAACCCACCTCCCTCCCTTGCTTCCACCCTCCCACTTGTAAACCATTTTGAAGAAGATGCCTTTAAAGTTTCATAAGAAATCTCTAAGCTGTAAGAAATTCAGTTTATTCATTAATGAATGGGTGACTTGACTAGATAAAATAACCCTGATCTTGTCTTTAAATTATATTAGTTTTAAAGATTCTATTTCCAGTAATCCGATGGACTAGATTATTCAGAGACTGAAAGGAACTAAAAATGCTGGATTAAATGTATTTTTAAAAAAATTCTTAATAGAGCCTTGGCTGGTGTGGCTTAGTAGATTGCGCCCTGGCTTGTGAACCGAAAGGTCACTGGTTCGATTCCCAGACAGGGCACATGCCTGGGTTGCAGGCCAGGTCCCTGGGCTCGGGGTGGCTGAGAGACAGTCAGTCGATGTTTCTCTCCCTCTCTTTCTCCCTCCCTTACCTGAAAATAAATAAATAAAATCTTTAAAATTTGAAAAACTTCTTAATACAATGAAAGACTAATAAAGTAGTGAGGGATTTTCAAGCCTAAATGTAGGGTATTGTGAGAACCCCAGGAGACAGTGGGGCACTGGGGCTGCTTTGGTTGGAGGCTGTTTGCCGAACAAATTGAGGTGAGCTTCATTTTACACTGACAGCAATTTTTGACGGTAAGGAAGGGTTCCTGGCTTCAGAATTTCTCATTTAAATATACACAATTCAGAAAAAATGGGAAAAGAATGCCAAGAATAATTGTCATGAGCCCACGCAGAAGGAACAATGTAAGATGGTGGGGAAAGAAGCAACAGAATTTTCGAACCTCACTGATGGTTTGATGTTGGATAGAACAGGGAAGGCGGACGGGGCAGAGCTGTGGATCGCACCACCTGCAGCCTCATTTCCTTATTGCTGATTAGCACACCTGTACCAGGTCAGCAGGCCCTCTGTGACTGCCCTGGACTGGAAAACAGCAGGAGAGGGCATGAACAAATCATCACACCAAACTAAACAGCAGGCGAGATTAGCCCGGTGAGGAGTGGGGCTCAGCCGTTTCAGGCTAAAAGCCCGGAACCTCAGAGAGTGGTAGAATAGCTAACCAATGTGGGAGTGCCCTCTTGGGCTGGGGTCTGGGCTCACTTGGGCAGGGTGACCTGTGGGAAGAATGGTTTTAATTTAATTTTTGAACAGGTAATGTTCGCATGATTGAAAACAATAAAAGCTGTAACTGAAAAATCTCTTCCTGTTCATGTCCATTCCCCCCTTTCCAGAGTATTTGCAAGCAAAAGCAAATATAGGTATTTTCTGTTTTCTTTTTGTCTTAACAGCAAAAGTAGCTCACAAGCAAAGAATTAACGCTAAATAGCTAGCTAATAGATACAATTAGATACTGTAAATATTACAGTTCTTTTTTTTTTAAATCTTCACCCAAGGACATGCTTGTTGATTTTAGACACGGGAAGGAAGGAGAGAGAGAGGAAGAGAAACATTGGTCAGTTGCCTCTTGCACGCACCGAACCTGCGGTCCAGGCATGTGTCCTGGCTGGGAATTGAACTTGCCCTCCTGCAGTTCACAGGACAATGCTCCAGCCAACTGAGCCACACCAGCCAGGGCTAAATACTATAATTCTTAATAAATCCGCTATACCATGGAAAAATAATGGAATTGCAGTTGATGGACATAAAAATGCAAGGACGCACTAGCCAAAAGTAGGAGGGAGGTAATGGAGGACGTGTAATTGTACCAGAATGTTTACCTTTTCCCAGGAGGAAGCTGATAGGCTTTTATTTATTGAGTTGAGAAGTGTAGATTGAGTTGAGAAGTGTTACTTTGAAGTCATAGGTTACAGCCTGATTTTTAAAATGGAAGAACAGTAAAAGAAAAAATAAAAGCAGTAAGGAAGCATAAAAACCAGAAGATGTAAACTAAAAGAAGTGAGAACAATTATTTCTTATAAATATAAATAGAATAAACTTTTCTATTAAGAGATACAGGTTTGCAGATGGTATGGGAAGAGTCCAATAAAGATTAAAAGATCAACTAAGAAAAGTTGAGAGGGAAAGGAGAAAAGATGCAGTAAAAAGAGGGCAGGATCCGTAATGTTCGGGGCTGACAAACCAGGTAAGTGTGCTGGGGTCAGGACAGCGAGAGACAGGAGAGCCTGTGTTTTATTTTCAGATGTTCAGGGAACATTTAAAACAATTGAACAGTTAGTGGCCACAATGGGAACCTCAACTGTAAATCATATAAATAATACTAAGTATAGTAGTATAAAAAATTCTCTACTGTAGTGTAATAACATTAAAAATAAGTAGCAAATGCCACAGTGAGGTATCACCTCACACCTGTCAGAATGGCTATCATCAATAAATCAACAAACGACAAGTGTTAGTGAGGACATGGGGAAAAGGGGACCCTAGTGCACTGTTGGTGGGAATGCAGACTGGTGCAGTCACTGTGGAAAGCAGTATGGCGTTACCTCAAAAAATTAAAAAGGGAACTGCCTTAAGATCCAGTGATTCCATCTCTGGGAATATATCTGAAGAAACCTCAAAAACTAATGCAAAAGAATATATGTACCCTACATTCACTGCAGTGTTATTTACAATAGCCAAGATTTGGAAGCAGCCCAAGTTCTGAGTGGGCGAGTGGATAAAAAAGCTGCGAAGGCATGGGTGGACCTGGAGAGCGTATTACGTGTGCTAAGTGACCCGAGCCAGTCAGGGAAAGACAAGTACCATATGAGTTCACTTATATATGGAATCTAATGAACAGAATAAACTACAACACAAAGAATAAATAGTAAGTGAAGGCCCAAAGGAAATACAGAACACAAGAACATTGTGTATCGAGATCTGTGGAAAGTGACTAAATGTGGTACTCGGGAGAAAGTGTACACAGCTAGTCATACCGAAACACAAATGAGAGTGACCCACTCTGAATTAATTCACCGTTAAACTCAGGTTTACTGCCTCTGTAGCCCCCAAACACAGCTGAAGAAAGGAGCTAATGAAGATGACAGAGTGGCATTAATGAACATGAAAACAGGTGAATTCATGAGCTAGTTCTTAGAAAATAAAACAACTATTTCTCCGGTTAAGAAAAAAAATAACTATAAATCAGGAAATCCAGATGATCTCAGATATGGAGGAAATTCAAAGAATTACTTGTTTTAAAAATACACTGTGCTTTCTGGGGGATAGTCCCACTGAGTAGGTTAGCACAGGATTGTTTGGTTAAGTGTACTTAATATGTCAAATATATTAAATTACATGGTTTTAAAATTTTCTTGTTTTTCAGTCTATTGTACAAGTGGAGACATTAGGAGAATTTGGTGTGTTCTTTACTCTTTTTCTCGTTGGCTTAGAGTTTTCCCCAGAAAAGCTGAGAAAGGTAAGGACATCAGTCTGTGTTATTGCCCCCAAGTTAACACAGTATGGTTTGGGTGTATTTGCCCTTAACGTTTGTTCACACTTGGCTATCAAATTAAATATTTTCAGACTAGAATATGACGTTTTAGTTTGATATTAATTTTGGAACGTAAATTTTAAAAGATTGAAAATGTTAGAAAAAGTGAAAATTCAGTGAATAAATGGAATTAGCTTTTGTATGGCTAATTCCAGGAAAGGTCTGAGAAATGATATGCTTGGACTTTAAAATATGGTCCCTCCAAGAAAGTCCAAAATTGTTAGAGGCTGAAATATCATAGGTATTGAATATTCAGTGTGTTACTCTAGCAGAAATTTACTAATCCTAAATAAGTGGCAAATTCTTATTTTATTGTTCTGTCACTGTTCAATGAAAATATTTGAAAGATTAATAACAGGACCATGTATTTGAATAGATATTAAAATAAGGGCAGCAACAGTTGCCTTATATAAATTTGTTTGCTTTTTGAATTATTACTTTGAATGCTGAAGTGTTTGTTCCAGGGCAGAAATGGAGTTGAGTTGGAACAGACACACCACAGAAGAGCAAAATAGCAGATTAACAAGCTGGTGGGGAGGGGAGGGAAATAAAAGGAACGCTACTGGTTACATAAAAAACGTCAGTTAAAACCAGGTGCCATTTGCCTACCAGTGTTGGCTAGACTGCTAGAATCACGTGAGCACAGGGTTTGCAAATGGCTATAAGGGGTAATAAATACGCACTCCTGCGCCAGGTGAATGACAGTTACCACCGGAACTCCCCTTTTGGAGAGCAGTATAGCCGTTTGATGTAAGAGCCTTAATCTGTTCATATCTTTTAACCTAATAGTTCTGCTCCTGGATTTCTGTCCAAAGGAAAGAATCAAATACAGGTTTTCTAAAAAAAATTAACCAACAAAAGGCTTTCAGCTTCTCATTATGGCATTTTTATAAAAGATTAGAAGCAACCTGAGTATCTGATGGTTAAACTACAATATAACTACTCGATGGAATATTATGTAGCCGTTAAAAACAGAAGGACATGTAGTAGCAAAAAATAATATGTTAAAATGCTAAACTTAAAAACAAAGAAATGAGCATATAGCATGACCATGGCAATCGCAAAGGAGCCCAGCGCCCAGGAAAAAGCAGTAGGAAATAGCGTGCCAAGTAACCATACGGCTTCCTTTTTCTTCTCCGTATTTTGCAAATTTTCTATAACACCCCGTATGTACTTTTATAATAAGAAAAAATAAGCTTTTCATTTAAAGTCTTGTGCTTGCTCTCAAGGAATAACTAACATAACTTTGCCGACCTCTATTCCCAGTTGTCTCCTTAGTTCATCCTGTTATTATTCTTTTACCTTGTTCTCTTTGGCCTCATTTTTTTCTGTTGAAAGCTCCATTTGTCCATCTACTGATTACTCTCACTTCCTTTAAATACTTCTCAAGGTATGCCTTTTCATACAGCATTATGAATTACTTCAGCATTTTCTCTGGGTACTTTTATATCTTTTTTACATGGTTCTGGTGTCATAACCTCCACACATTAATATCCGAATCCAAAGTCTAAAGAAAATCGGCCACTTTGCTGGGTCCTGAAGAAAAGTGACCGTGTCCTTCCTCTTGATTCTGTTGCGGTGCGTTATGGGCGGGGCAGAAGGAAACCAGCCGGGGCGATGAGGGCCTCCAGGCTCTCCAAAGGAGCCCGGAGTCTGAGCAGGACAACCGTGTTGGTGGGGCTCCGGGAACGTGCAGGGCCTCTGTGCAGCGCAGCCTCATCTGGGTTCTACGTGTGCTTAGTTTAGAGCAGTTCACGGCAAACAGAATGGCTCCCTTGTCTTTGGAGCAAAAAGGGGCGGAGTCCTGGTTCTCCATCGACTAGCATCACTGCCTCAGCAGGGTGCCTCACGTCTTGGACATCAGTGATGGATTTAGAAAATTAGCTTCTTCCAGCTTTAAGTTTTTATAATTTATATTTTTCTCCATCATAGTGTTCCGTGTTAAACAGGAAACTAATGATAAACAACATAACGTTAACATCATTTTCAGTATAAAAGCTGTGTACCTTTATCTGTTTGCACTTGGTGATGCAGCCAGGAAGGAAGGTTTGCATTGTGTAAGCCTGGTAAGTGTGGCGCTGTCTGATAAGTGGGAAGGGCACGTACTCAGTGACTTTGGGTGAGTTCTTTATGTCTCGTGTGGGGTGAGCTGAGGTCTGTAATGTCCTCTCAGCTCTGACTGGGATCCTCACGACCAAGTGAACGGAGCCTTGGCTGCTGCCCCCGTGTGGCAGCCCTGAAACTTGACGTGCACCGGGAATGCATCCCGTCCCTTTCTAGGCCCATGGGCTCCGATTGCAGAAGATCTGGATCTTCCTAATCAACTACACTACTAACACATTAAAAAAAATTTCTCAGACATAAGTAACTGGCAAAACTACGGAACCCCTGGAGTGACGAGTGTAATCGTTCTCCTGCTCTCTGGGTTGGCTCCATGCGTTCATGTCGTGGCAGGAAATTATTGAAGGGGGTTTTTGAAATGTTAGTAATTGCTGGAAAGCCCTGCTTAGCTCTTCTCCAAAATATTCTGAAGGTCTGATTAGAAACGATGAAAAACACAGAAGCCTAAAAACGACTTCTTCCTTGACCCGGAGGACGGTGGTCCCTGTCTTCCGCCCACAGCACCATCGACTGTCCAGGTCGTTTCTTTGGAAGTCGTCATCCACTGCCTTACTTCACTCTTCCAGCTTCACTTAAACTGTTCTCTTAGTTTCATGTCACAACAGTTCATCTGTTTTTGTCTGTCTGGATAGGTTCTAAAATAATCGGAGGCAAAAGTTGTATTTTCTTCTCTTTTACTCCTTATTTGTTCTCTCAACAAACATTTGTTGAGTATGATGTTCCAGACACTCTGCTAGCTTCTCAGTG
Source organism: Carollia perspicillata (assembly GCA_004027735.1). NCBI lineage: Eukaryota > Metazoa > Chordata > Mammalia > Chiroptera > Phyllostomidae > Carollia > Carollia perspicillata. Next base: position 130 of record PVKM010044278.1, on the reverse strand, counting down.
GAAGGCAGTGTATATAGTCAACGTGGTCCCTGCCCTTTTGGGCTTAAAATTTGGGCTTTAAAAGGAAGTGTGGGAGTTGTGGGCAGAAATCCTAGGAAAAGAAAGAGAATAGAACTCAAGAGGATGTGCA
>PVKM010044277.1:0-12364 GCA_004027735.1 Carollia perspicillata | reverse complement strand
TCAAAGGACAGAAAATGAAAGAGCATGGGGGAAGAAGACAAGAGAGAGAGAGAGCTTGATGGCCAGGCTTCCCTGTGTCCTCTTATATCTGCCACACACAGAGAAAAATGTTCACGTGCAGGAACATTAACCACACTGTGACCTCATCCCTTAGAAAACAAGGACTAGTCACGTCCTGGAATCTTCAGTGCAGAGCACTTCATGACCCCTGCCAGGGGGACAAGAAGAGGGAACACTGGAGGGGCCAGTCAGGGGAAAGTGACATCAAGAAGGATCTCTGAAGGGTGAGAATATTTCCAAATGCATGAGTAGATTTCAAGTTCCATTGTGGGGCAGAAATGTTGGTTCTTTCTGCCATCACCTCTGTGGCCAGCCTCCACTCTGTAACCCAATACAAATTAACTCCATAAATATCTGCAATAGGACATTATTATGGTAGGGATCTCTGCAATAATATTCCCTAGGGCCCGGGGTTCTTCCAAGAAAATGCTACTGTGTGATGAGACTTTCTTTGATCAACAGGCTTCCCCATAAAGCAAGGAAAGCGTGTGGCCTCAGATAAACTGGTTGATGCATATGGGCTGCGATTGAATTGCAGTATCACCACGCTGATGGGCACATTGCTGTGCGGTTGTCTTCTAGCTGTGTGTACATTTTGTAAGCCTGTTTTTGGCAGTGTCACTCAGCCAGGGTCAGGACCAAGCTCATCCGGCCCCATCTGAGAAGCCCAATACCCATTCTATAGAGTCAGCCTAGGAAGGAGAATGCAGTGGGTCTCTGCCACGGCACTTCTAGCTGCTGCGATGCTATAAAAATGTTGACATGACACCACTGCCATTTTTTACCCTCAGTGTGAGCAAAATTTCTGCCCACAGTGGTGAGAAATTGTAGCCCCAAACTCCCCACTTCATCTAGGGACCCTTCCCTCTCCTCCCCACTGGGTCTCCCCACTGGGGGAGAATGGGAAGGGAAGAGTAGAGCTCTTCTTTGCTCTGTCCACATGGTGAGTGTGGCTCACTGCATGAAACCCCATGAGTGTAGGAGAAAAAGAACCCGCTTTATTTCTACCGCAGGAATGAGTAAGTCAGTCCATAAACAGATGACTATGACATGGACTCTGCCACTGATGGGTAACTTTTTAGACCACAGTGACAATGAATGGTGCTTCATATACTTGTGTGAGACTCAGATGGAAATGGACTGCAACCTAGCAATTGCTAAAGGCCACTTGAGACATCTGTCACTTGCAAGACACAGTCTAAGGGACATGTTCCACATCACTTTCATGACATCCTCTAAGCGCCATCTGTATATTAATTCAGGCTTCCAGGAAGCAACATGCTAATGCTTTAGAGCTCCCTGAAAAAAGGTCTAGTGGGAGTGAAGACTGGGTGTTGGGCTTTCGAAAGTCCTGGGAGTTGCTATAGCAAAAGGTCATTTTTCCAACTGTTTTTTTGTATCTTCTGCATTTCTGTTTTTGAAAGTATCACTCATTACACAATTCAAATAACATTTTCTGAAATTCATTGCTAGGAAATGTTCCTTTGACTAGATTAGTTTGTGAATTCTCCCAACAGGCCTTTATTGGATGTCTGTTGTATGCCAGGCATGGACACATGGGTGAACTCGTGTGTTTTCTTTAATTTGGTGTAAGTACCTGCGACCTGAGGTGTATTCAGTTTTGCTGTATCTGGCGGAAGCACCACACTAAATTGCGTGTTCACTTTAAATTGGCTCCCTCTTTCCAGGCACAGCTCTTTTAGACTCTTATTTTTATTATTGGTAAAAACTACATTAGAAAGAGATGTATTTCAATTTACAAATTTTCATGCAGTAGACAAACGTTTATACAGAAGTGGGCAAAAGTAGATTTACAGTTGTTAATACATGAAACAGAGTTTATTCCTGTATTATTATTGATTATTGCATTATTCTCCGTATGAACAACTGTAAACCTGCTTTTGCCTTCCCCCACCCCCATATTCTACGTCTCATACATCCTCCAATTTTAGTTTTAGGTGTGACCCCTATTAACTATGTATTGTGTATCGTTCCAGCTAGTGAACACACACTCACGTCTTCCATTCTGTGGAAGTGTCCGTTCCCTTCCTTACACACACACAATGACATATCAGGGGCGAGGAGACTGGAGTGGTTCATCCCTGGTGCAGACAATGGGGAGCTACGTGGTTAGAAAAATTGTAAAAAATAATAAAACCTTCTAAAAGTCAGTCTGCTGTTTATCAGCACCATGCACCAGCAATGCTAAACACTGTTGGGGATAAAACACTCCACCCCGTGGGGTAGGGCCTCTCCCCAGCCCACTCTCCCCATTGCTATGACACCTAACACACACACATGCACACAGGCAAGTGCACATGTATATGCATATATGTATTTGCCATGTATAATGTGCACTTCCCCCCCAAATTTTTGAGGCAAAAATAAGGATGCTCATTATACATGGGTGTAATGATTACATACCATGGGCATGATAATGGGTATAATAATCCCATGTATAAGGCACACAAAAATGTGGATGCACATTATACACGGAAAAATATAATACATACAAAGGCAAATGCATTAATATGAGTGCATATAATATATGTCCTTTGCAAAGTACAAATGGAATAACATGTATAATTCTTACTATATTTTTCTATGAATTTATATTGGACTTCATTGCTCTCAGCATTTTTTATATATCAATTTTTGTTAGATATTGTTAGATATTTGTTAGATATTTTGTTAGATGTTAGATATTCTATTATATGAATACAAGATAAATTTATTATCCAGGCACCCTATGTTTCCACTATTGGCGTTATAAATTGATATTGTTAGATATTTGTTAGATATTTTGTTAGATGTTAGATATTCTATTATATGAATACAAGATAAATTTATTATCCAGGCACCCTATGTTTCCACTATTGGCGTTATAAATAGGTGAATTTCACAGTCCAGGCCAGTAGTCTTTTTCTTTTATGTAGATTTATCTCATTTACATTTATTTTTATAACATCTTTGTTGTAGTTACTTTTATTACCATGTTTATTTGGTTATAGTAGATCTATATTTTCTGTTTATATTTGTCTTAAAATTATTTTTATTAATTGTATTTAAAACCTTAATATAGTTTAAACTCTATTTCTTGAGTTACCAATGTTGGAACAGTGTTATTCCTCATCATGAAAGAAGAGGAAAATTTATATTTCACACTGCCTTCCAGCTTCTCTTCATCTCACTTTTTACTAATTTCCGGGTCACAAAGATTTATAACGTATGCAGAGCTGGGCTCTGGAAATGCAGTCACATACTCAGCGGTCACCACCAGTCCCTTCATCCAAGGCTTTCCTGTGGATGGCATGACTTCAAACATTTTTACTTATCTTTGGGTTGGCTTAATTTTGTTACTATTTTTTTTTCCATAAGGGTCATAAGTGCTATGTTATTGAGACCTTTGCATTAATAAAACTATCTGCTGCCTTCAGACATGAAGCATATGTTTCTTGGCCACACATTTTCTCCATCACAACAGTGAAGGTGTTGTTCCACCAACTCCTCGCATCCGGTGTTGCCGCAGAGAAGGCTGAGGTCAGCCGTTTTCTCCTTTCGGGGAACCTGCTTTTAATTCTTGAAGGCCCTCCAGATTCTGTTTTTATTCTTGCACTTCAAATTTGAGACTATTTTTTTCCTTAGACAAAAATTCTGCTTTCTTCAGATTTTAATCTATAAATTTACATTGTCTTCCTTTATTTCAGAAAAGTTCTCTTTCTTTACATCTTCAAATATTTGTTTTGCTCTCCATTTTAGTGAAGTCAATTATACACATTAAGAACCTCCTTCCCTTTCCTCATTTACCATTTTCTTTATAATCCTTTTTACTAAAAAATTCTTTCCATCTTGTTCTATATGAATTTCTTAAGCTCTACCTCACCTCCATATTTGTAACTCTGTTTTCGGTATTGCCTATTCTTGCTGCCTTTAATGTGACTTTCAAGCCTGTGCTTTTATTGTTATCTTAAATTTCTTTCAAGGCTGCTTCAGTTCATATTTTATTTCATTTTTTAAGATTGTCTTTTTAATTTAAAAAAGCTTGTAACTTTGAAGTTGTAAAAAAAAATAGTTCACAAAGATCCCATATACACTTTTACTCACTTACCCATATGGTAACATATTGCAAAATTATAGTCTAACATTACAACCAATATATTGACATTAATACAGTCAAGATATGCAATAAAACAGGATCCTCTTGTCCTTTTGTAAACACACCCATCTCTCTCCTCCTTAGCAACCACTGTGTGTCCTCTATTTCTATAATTTTGCCATTTCTAGAATGTCCTTTAAGTGGGCATTTCCAATCCCAAAGTATATAACTTTTGGGATTGGCTTTTTAAAAATTCCACATAATTCCCTGGAGATGCATATACCGTACTTCGCTGTGTGTAATGCTCAATTTTTTGCTGAAATTTTTGAGGGAAAACAAGGATGTACATTATAGGCGGATAGTACCAATCCTGCATCTACATAAATGTTTTTAATTCTTTTATTTATGCTTATGCATTACAAGTGTAACTCTAGAAGGCAATAACTATCTGTATGCAAAATCATACCCTGCAATATGATAATTGGTTTGCTTCTAAATATAAACAAAAAAATTGAATTAAAAATTAAAATGAAAGATTTTTTCCTGAAAATTTGGGCCAAAAATGTGGGTGCATGTCATGGGAGCACATTATACATGGCCAAACATGGTAGTTTGTTGCCTGTGTCAGAAGTTAGTTACTTTTCATTGCTGAGCAGTGGTTCATGGTGTGAATCTACCACAACTTGTTTAACCATTCACGCATTAAAGGACGTCTGGGTTGTTTCCAGTCTGGGCTACCATGAACAAAGCTGCTATGAACACTTGTGTGTAGTTCTTTTGTGTGTACATAAGTTTTTTTTCCCCCCTAGGGTGAGTACCTAAGAGCACAGCTGCTGGTTTTACAGTAGCTGTGTGTTTAGTTTTATAAAAATCTGCTAAACTTTTTTCCAGAGTGTCTATACCATTTTGCATTTCCACCAGCAATGTATGAGTGATCCAGATTCTCCCTCTACATCCTCACTAGCATTTTGGTGTTGTCACTAGTTTTCATATTAGCCATTCTCATAGGTGTGTGCGGACATCTCATTGTGGCTTTAATCTGTAGTTCCTTGATAGCTAATGATGCTGAATATATTTTCATGTGCTTATCTGACCTCTGTGCATCCCTTTTGTTGAGGCATAAATTCATGTCTTTTGTGCACTTTCTCATTGGAGTATTTGCTTTTTAATATCAAGTTATGAGAATTCTTTATATAGTATAAATACTAATTCTTTGATAGATATGTGGTTTGCAGGTATTTTGGTCCAGTCTTCAGCTTGTCTTTCACCCTCTGAACGAGGTCTTTCACAGAGCAAGAATATTTAATTTTGATAAGGCTCAATTTATCAATTTTTCTCTTATGGATATGATTTTGGTAAAAAGACGAAGAACTCTTTGCATAGCTCTAAGTCCTAGATTTTCTCCAGTTTTTATTTCCCTAAAACTTTTTACATTTAAGTCTGCAATCCATTTTGGTTTGATTTTTATGTATAGTGTTAGGTTTAGGTCAAGGTTCATTTTTTTTGCCAATGGATGGCCAGTTGGTTTAGCACCATTTCTTGAAAAGGCTATCTCTCTTCCATTGGATTGCTTTTGCACTTTTGTCAGAAATCAGTTGGGCATATTTATTTGGGACTATTTCTGGGTTCTTTATTCTGTTTCATTGATCTTTCTGTCTAACCCTCTGCCAACACCATACTGTTTTGAAAACTATAGCTTTATAGTAGGCCTTTAATATCAAGTAGAGTGATTCTTACCACTTTATTTTCTTTTTCTATGGAACTTTAATTTTTTTATCATTTTATGTGGGAATAAATTTCAAACTTACAGAAAGGTTGCAAAAATAATATGCGCCAAAACATACTCATATACTCTTTATTCACTGCTTTATCGTTTGACCCCTCTCCCCCTCCACACATTGAAAAAAATTTAAAGCTAAGTTAAATGTCTTATGAGGCTTTAATCCTAAATATCTTAATGTGTACTTCCTAAAAATAAATGTGTTTTTTACACTTCAATAAATTTATCATTGATAAACACTCTAATCTACTGTCCATATTTCATTTTTTGAAAGTTGACCTGGTAATGTCTTTTTAAAAAGCCTTTTGTCATTATTTGGGTTTCTTTTTAAAATATTCTTTTTATTTATTCATTTTAAATTAAGTTTACGTTCGATATTATTTTGTATTCATTTCAGGTGTACAGCATAGTAGTTAGACAATCTTATACTTTAAGAATTGTTCCTCCCGATATTCCCAGTACCCACCTACCACCATATTGGTTACTGCAGTATTGTTTACTACATTTTCTGGGCTGTACTTTACATCCTCATGACTGTTTTGTAACTGCCAATCTGTGCTTCTCAATCCCTCCATCTTTTTCACTCAGTTTCTCAGCCTCTTCCTCTCTGGGGACCACCATTCTGTACTCTGTTTCTGTGAACCTGTTTGTACATTTATTTTATTCTTCAGACTCACATACAAGTAAAATCATATAGTATTATTTTTTTCTGACTGACTTAATTTATTGAGTTGGCCAAAAAATCTGTTTTGTTTTTCCCATACAATAGGTCTAGTAGTATTTAGTTGTCTTTAACTTCATTTGAGACAATTTTGTCAGATTGTATTGTGACAGCTGTCATATCAGTGTGCATTTAAAAAAATTCATCAAAATTGGTGCGTTTTTGTGTAGCCATTTTAATATTGAAAATGGAAGAAAATATGCAACATTTTCAGCGTATAGCGCTTTATTATTTCAAGAAAGGTAAAAATGCAACTGAAATGCAAAAAAAAAAGACAGATTTGTGCAGTATATGGAGAAGGTGCTGTGACTGATTAAACATGTCAAAAGTAGTTTGGGAAGTTTCTTGGAACTATTAACATTTTGGCCAAACAAGTCTTTGCTGTGTGGCAGTCTTATGCATTAGAAGGTGTTTAGCAGCATCCCTGGCCTCTACCCACTGGAAGCCAGTAGCAGGAGAGAGCCAAGATACTCAAAATATTCAAATCAATAAACTTATTGGGGAAAATGAAAAATATATCTTTTAAGGAAAAAACTAAATGGACATTCTGGCCAAAACAACACTTAGCATAATACTCTCTAGGTCCATCCATGCTGTTGAAAGTGATAAAAGTTCATTCTTTTTTATGGCTAAGTAATAGTCCATTGTTATATATGTACCACATCTTCTTTATCTAATTGTCTACTCATGAGCACTTGGGTTGTTTCCATATCTTGCCTATTGTACATAATGCTGCAATGAACATAGGGGTGCACGTACTCTTTCAAATTAGTGTTTTGGGCTTCTTGAGATATGTACCCAGAAGTGGAATCTCTGGGTCATAAAGCAGTTTAATTTTTAATTTTTTGAGGATCCTTCAGACTGTTTTCCCTAGTGGTTGCATCCATCTGCATTCCCACCAACAGGAGGGTTCCCCTTTCTCCATATCCTTGTCAACACTTGTTTGCTGATTTATTGACGATAGCCATTCTGACAAGTGAAGTGATACCTCACTGCAGTTTTAATTTGCATTCCTCTAATGATGAGTGACATGGAGCGTGTTTTTGTATGTCTGTTGGCCATCTGCATGTCTACTCATATTGTATTTCTTTATATTCGAATCCCTGATTCTCTGGTTTCTTTTCTCTGTTTCTTCTCAAATAGGCTGAGTTCTCCTTCTCTGAAAATAGACTTAAGTACAGGAATTTTTCTCTTTTCTAAGGTAATTCTTCTTCTGAGTAGTTTAAAAAAAAAGTCTGCTTATCATTTGGTAGGTTTGTTTCTTACTTATTAGGTACCGTCTTTACATGGATCTCATTTCCATTCTCCATGCTCATCTGTGAAGGGGCAGGTCTATACAGTAGGACAGTAATGAGGGAAGTCATGAATGTCAGTGTGGGAACATCTTCCCAGAACTCTTAGCAGATTTTTCTTCTTCTGACCTGAGGGCAAGTTTCTCCTCAGTTTTTTGCTCTTTGCCGTTTGGAGATTACAGATCGCCCAGATGGGAGGTCACTGGGGAGGTCAAGGCAGAGCCTTCAGCTCACGATTGATTGCTTGAATATTCTTCATAATGAAAATTCAAACCATAAAAAATGATGTAGGTTGCAAAGCAACTCTACCCCACTCTTGACCCCTTCCCCCGAAGTCACCACTCTTAGAGTTTTTTTTGTGTGTCCTTCTGGGTCATGACTCTATGTGTTTCCTGCTCTAGTATTCAAATAGTAGAGCAGTGTACACATGCTCGGATTTTCTCACTTGGCAATACATGCCGGTGGTTGCTCCATATTAATGCACATCAGTCAACTTCAGCCTTGTTGGTAGCTACGGAGGGTTCTTCCAGGCTCACACTCAGGGCATGTGGTCTAACACAGGCTTTCTCAGTCAGCACATGTTTTCCAATGAGGATCAGGGAGTATTTCCTTTCCTTTTTGTTACTTCCATGTGCTCTTCTACCTCATGGGTTGTTTGAGCTGGCAGGATCCCCTGAAGACCTACTAAGAAGCAGGGGACAGAGCCAGGCGTGATCTTGTTTGCTGAAGGGGAAAAAAACAACCAGTAATTCTTGTTTACAGCCTATGCCTGTCCAATATTGAAGTTGACTGTGATAACTTGATAAACAGTCATTAAAATAGGAAAGAAAGTTGTGTGAGTGAAAATGGTATCTAGATATCTTTGTTCTCTCTCCAGTTGCCCTTCCTAAGACAGGGAGTCACAACCCTGGAGATACCAAAGTGTGTTTTGTTTCAAACTGTCAGAAGGTTGGCTTATCCAGCTGGCTTCACTCTGTACTTAAAATGTTTTCCATAAAAACATTATAGTCGCATCTGAGAAAAAAAATAAGGTTATAATATCATATAGATTAAACAGTTTCAAGGGGGGTTGAGAGAAACTATTGGAAGTCAGAAGTCATAACCTCAGTGGGAGAGATTTTTGAAACACAAATCTTGGATCTGATCTCCAAACTTATATTTATTTTCTTCCATTCATGAAGATAAATAGAAATTTCTCCAGGAGGTTATTTGGAATGCTTTTCCTAGTGAGGTAAGAGTCTTTCCTGTGGTGCTTTCCACTGGAGCAGAGTTCAGTGTAAACAGAGTCCCCCCACTGGCACACACACATGCTGTGTACATAGCCCCTCCATGCCACAGATCCGTGGGTTGGAGTGGGAGTGGGGGACAGCGGGCCACTCTTATTTAAATGGATCCATGCCTGGCATTGTGCTGAACATTTTACATGCATTGTCTTATTTAACCTTTACAAACAAAAGGAGGAGGAAGTTAGAGTCAGATGCCTAGGACTGAGTGCTGACTTTGTCAAGTCCAAGTCTTGGTAAGACTGTTGGACTCCTCTCTGCCTCTGCTTTCTCGTGTAGAAGGCGAGGAGAGGGACAGCAGCTGCTCAGAGGACAGGTGTGAGGACTAAGTGTGGCAATGTGTGGAAAACTCCCAGCGTGATGCCAGGATTCATAAAATGTCTGATTATATTAATATATTACTCTTCTTACTTCCATTATATAAATGAAGAAACTGGGACCTACAGAGGACGTGTCTTTTGCCCTGTCACCCAGCCAATAGTGTGGAACTGGGACCCAGACCCTGGTCCGGCTGATTGCAGAGACAAAGCTTTTAAACAGGATGTTGTCTAGCCTTTCACCATACCCCATATCAAAGCCCAAATCTGGGGGCTCAAGCTCCATAGTACATGGGGATACCATGTACTATAACAAGACAAAATACCTTTGAACTTCCACGTACAATAGTTTGCATTCCTGAGTATGGTATTTATGTTGGGTCCTATTTTTCCTTGTCTTTCATTATGTGAATAATTTTGTGTTTGTGCCTTTCTTTCTTGCTCAGTGTGTTCATTGAAAGACTCATAAACACATTTAAATCCTATTTTATTCTCTGGAATTTCTATGATTCTTTTAGAGTTTTCATTTATTTACTACAGAGTTAAGCCTCAGCCAGAGTTCTACTCATATGAAAAGCTCAGTAACCATTTGTCAAATGTCACCAGGAATCTCACTAACATGTGACGCTTTACCAATTAGTTATTTCATTCTTAAAATGGTTTCCTTAGAACAAAAGATTGTTTTGTGATAAGCCGAGATAGGTATTTATGCGAGAGTTGTTTTTGTTTTGCTTTTTAGAAGTGTGCAATTATACATGGTGATAAGCATATAGCTTTTGCTACTTAAAACCTTTTTAGAAGATAATGCACAAAATAAGTGGAAGCACAGTTGGTTCTCACTGTCTGAGGTAACTATGTTCTGCAATGCTGCTGCAGACACTGAATTAGTGAATGTTGAACCATTGCTCCCAGATGAAATAGACGGTTGGGTTCCTGTGAGCCTTTGATCACATTTTCATCAACCGATAAGTGCAACCTTTGCTTTAGGTGTCTGTGTAATACATAGTGTTGACTCATTGACACCCTATTTAATACATAGTGTTGACTCACTGACACCCTATTTAATACATAGTGTTGACTCATTGACATTGAACTCATGGCCAGCAGCTCTGTAACTCATGCCTGAACCAAACCCATCTAACACTTGTATTTTCTTCTTAAGGCACATCACAGCCTGCTTGTGTTTAGGAACACCAGCTAACACTTCAGCACTACACTTGGGGACAGTTTTACACAGTGCAATCACCAATAAAAAGCACAAAAATGCAAAAAATCTGGCACTAAACCTACCTCAAAAAGGAAGCTTGCTTGCAGTGTGAGAGCTGAAACAGAGCATCATCTTGATAGACCTCAGCTCAGAGAACACATGCGTTGGGCAATTGAAATTCTCCACTGCTTCATGCATGTATAGGAATGACTGTGAAAGTGCCCCACACATTGATTTTGTGGTTACAGACAAATTTTAACCAGTAGGCAAATTGCAACTATGCACCTGCAAATAATGAGGATCAACTGTATTTTGTTTTCAAAACGTCCCATTTAGCCCAGTTTCAAATTTTAATTTAGGAGCTATGACAGGGTAGTTGCACAAATGGTTTCCGTACTGGTCTCCCTGTGGCAGGCTCTCTGCCCTGTAACATTTGGTCCCCTCTTATTTTAATTCCAGGCTCAGCCATGTGACTTGGCTAGGCCAATGGGATGTTAACAAACCTGTCACAAGTGAAAGCTTGAAAAGCACGTGTGCATTTTCTTCTTTCCCTCTCGGGCCCCTGCCACCACTGTGAGAACATGCTGGGCGGTCCTGCAAGAGGGTGTGGGAGACACATGGAGGAGAGTTGAGTTGTCTCAGAAAAGGGCACTTAGACCAGCTGGTCCACTAGCTGACTGTGAGAGAGGGCCCAGCTGAGATCAGTCAAACCTGGCTCAGTTTAGCCAGGCCCTCCATCCAATTCATAGACCATGAGAAAGAATCAGAAGTTTTCTTTTAAGCCACTCAATTTGGGGTGGTTTGTTATGTATCATTAATGACCTGATACAGGGTCCTGAGCATTTTAGGTCCTCTAGGAAAGGATCAGGCAGCTACTTCAGTTGAAGATCGACGTCTGCCTCTCCATCATGTGGGAAATTGAAAAGGAGAGGAATTATTTCAACAGAGACCAGGGAAGAGAGAAGAAAAAGAATGGTCAGGAGGGAAGGGCATCGGAGTGGGGGAGATCTGAGGGGACGGCTTACCACATCTTACCCAGGTCTTAATGAGTATCTTCCCGTCCTTTTAATTTACCTTTGGCTTGGCTAAAACATGACCTATCTTTAAAAAATTTCCTTCACCGGCAATGGTGGTTATTTCATGCATTGTACACTGAAAGAAAAAAAAAGGTAGCCAGAGAAAAGGGGGGGATAGAGGTGGAAATAAGGGAGTGAATTATGTATAGAAAATAATTTCTCTTGTTTCAGCCTCAGAACATGAAGGGAAATTCACAAGGGTACAAGTCATCAATAACTACAGTATATTCTTCTAGAAAAGCTGCTGGCCCCAAGGCATAATAAAAGTTACACTTAAGAATACCATAAACCTTTTAAAAGTCACATTTTGAATCAAAATAATTTTCTTATAAAATATTCATTTTCAAAATGAGTTGTAAAATATGAACACTAAATAGCTTAGGCTATTTTTTTTTCTGGCAATAAAGCTGAAATTTCGTAGAGAAAACGACAGCTTCTACAAGGTAGCTCTCAGAATCAATGAGTGAAAATATGAGTCTCGAATCCCCTCGGATTCTATTCCGTCTTTTCACCCACAGCCACGGAGCAGTGC
>PVKM010044276.1:0-12403 GCA_004027735.1 Carollia perspicillata | reverse complement strand
TCTTAAATGTATGCAGAGCTCCCATTTATTTCAGTGTTTGCTATTAGTGTTTTGAGTCTTTTATTTAGACGTTTGTAAGATGTAGGAACTTTCTTCTTGTTTAGCTGGTAAAGTTCTGGTAAAGGTGGTTCCATCATATGTCACTTTGCTTAAGCCACAGTTTCCAAGGACCTATCGAGGCTGTTAAGTGAGGGCTTACTGTACTCTGTTTTTTAGTTCCACTTTTAGTTATCTGATGTCAACAGGTATATGATGACTAGTTCATCAGACTCCCTCGGCGCCCCAGACCGTGCCCCGTTTGCTCTGTGTGTGCTGTGTGGCCTGAGGAGCTGGGATGCCTGGACCGAGTCTGTCAAGGAGAGTAGAGAAGTGAGGCAGCGGTGGCTTCTGGCTGTTCCTGAGACCCCAGCAAACAGAAAGGCCCTTCGTCCACCCGCAGCCGTGCACTGGGGCCTGGGCTACCCAGGGTGTGAGGAGCAGCCCCTTCACAACCCACTTGCTTCTCCCATGAGGAAAACGAGCAGGATCTCCATCATTCAGACACTGGGACTCTCCCAGAACTTTGCAACCCCAGTGTCCCCTCGGCCATGTTTGAATGTCTGAACGTTTTGAAAGAACGGATGTTCAGGGGCTCCAATCTAGCAAACTCGGGTACTGTCTTCTGAGCATGAACTAAAAATAGCCGTTCAAGTTCTCTTTTGTGTAAACTCTAAGTACTTTCGTAAGTGGCTCTTATGGGCCAACAATGGGGGAGAGAAAACCAGGAGAAACAAGCTGGGTCTTTGTCTTCAGCCAGGCTTGGATGGGGCCAGGGAGGTCGGTCCACAAGGCAAGAGAAATACAGAAACACTCGTGACCTGCAGGTGGAGACTAGATGTGCCTTGTGAGGGTTCTTTGTGCTTTTTTTTTTCTTTTCTCCCCTCTTCTCCCCCTCCCCCTCCCCACCCTGCCTCGTTTTCCTGACTTTTCTTACTGAAGAGGAAGGAGAAGGGAGGATCAGGGTCCCAGGAGCAGGGACACAGCCAGCAGCAAAGGCTGGACAGGAACCTGTCCCATGCACAGTCCCTGGGCAATAGGGCAGGTTGCTTGACTCTCCTGGAGCCTGAGTTTCCATGGGAGCACGCGAACATGGCCACGCCTTCCCTGCACCCCTGGGTGGCTGTGTAGGAAGGGGTCAGGAGGCTCTCTGGGAGAAATTCACACTTCTTAGAGGCTTTCCCAATTGGCAGCTTCTGACATTTTCATTCCTTATGGCAAACAAACTCACCCTTTGTCATATTAGAAATATTTACCCTGATTCTGTTACCAACTCACTCCAAAATAATACAAACTGACTAGAAAAGAAAAAAGAATTCATCTTTACCAGTGATGCTCACAGTCAGGTAGCTGGTGGGGTGTAGCGGGGAGGACTGGCCCCCATCGCTCACCTCAAATGGCTGTTGGGCTCAGAGGTGGGCAGATCCGGACACATCGATGGCCAGAGATGCCCCCCCATCAGTCTCCCCCTGAGCTCAGTTACTGTCAGCCTCAGGGCCCGCCCCTCCCCAGATGTGGGTGAGGGCAAGCAGTGGTGGCTTTATCAGCAGGATCTGGGGACCTGAGGGGAGTCAGTGCCCTCTGGGGAGGGTGAGGTTCTCCCTCCGCCTCCATGTCATTCCCCCCCACCCCACACCCCACCCCCGAGCAAGCAGAGGTTCCCTGCTGAGGAAACAGGCCAAACACCCAGTTTCTTATCTTAGAAACCAGATTGATTCTCGCCAGACTAGTCCTGACCTTTGTAACTTCTGGTCATCAGCAAAAGCAAGCTGGAGCATCGCTGAGTCAACGGGAAAATAACTGAGCCGCAAAGTAAATCAGCTACGACAGCAACTTCACTTCTCTAAAGCCATTTTATTAACCTTGGGTGACAAATGGAAAACAGAAGTTTTGATTTCTTTAATGCACATTTCAGTAATGAGCAGTGTTTCTACATGTGGATTTTCTCTTTTAGAGCTCTAAGAACGGAAGTAAAACTGCCCTTCTTTTTAGCTTTAAAATGTATGTCTAAATGACTTAGCTCTTTCATATTTAAATGTAATGATTGCGTCTAGAAACTGTAACCCAAAGACCACCACTTCAGGATATTTTCTCGTACAGTTCTTCTACTGGAATGGGTTGCACATACAGAAATTTGAAAGGTGCCCCTTAAGAATGCTATAACTGTACACTGATTCGTGGGTTTACTAAGACTGCACAATTATAAACTCTATGGGAACAAGTCACATGAGGACATGCAATCAACTCCCCCACTCCCAACATTGCACAGAGCAGAAGGCTCTGTTCCACACATTGGGGTTTTCCAACAATAGCCATCAAGGCCTTGCTGTCATGAGTCACAGCCCAGAGGGGGGAACAGACAGCTTCCAGTGCACACTCTCTTTTAAAGAATATCTTCAGGATGCCCTGACTTGCACACCACGTTCATTAGTGCCACGGTGAAGCAGAACAGCTGAGCCCCAAGTGCTACTGAGACTCTGGCAAACCTCAGAATGAGAGACCAGGTGCTCTACAGCCCTGCTCCATGGGATGTAAAAGTATAGAAAACAAAGCAAGGTGCCCAGGTTGGAAAAGAGGTAGTAAGCTTTCTGCATTCACAGATGAGATGATTATGTATGTAGAAAAATCCCAAGTGATCCATGCACAGAAAAAAGAAATGAGAGGTAACCAGTGATTTTAGCAAGGTCACAGGATGTAAGATCAATGTGCAAAAATCCTTGCATTTGTACTGTGAACAATCAAAATATGAAATGAAGACAAATTCTAGTCACAATGTTATCTAAAAGAATAGAATATGTAGAAACAAATCTAATATGTGAAGTGCAAGACGTGTTCACCAAAAACACAAAACGCTGACAAAAAGTAAAGAAGCTCTAAAGAACTGGGAAGACACTTCATGTTCATGGATTGAAACACCCCAAATGGCCGAGATGACAGTTCTTCCCAAATTGATCTATCATGTCAACATAATTGCAATAAAAATCCCTGCAGTTTTTTTTGTAGAAATTGAGAAGCTGACCCTAATGTGTATATAGTAATGCAAAGAACCCAAATGTAAGAGGGTGCTTCACTGCAGTCCCCCGAAATTCAAGAGACGCCCACAGCTATCACTTGGGGGATGAGGGAAGCGGAGCAAGGCCACTGAGAGCTACTTTGCATGTGTGAGAAACTTGGCCAGTGTTTTAATAACATTAAAAAGCTGTGCCCGCACACGGAGCCAGAGAAGTGGGTGTGATTCTAACCTGCTATACGGTGTAGTTGGAGGGCCTTCCAGCACCTGCAAGAGCGATTTGGAGGCCGCTCCTACATCAAGGGGCCACGCTTGCCCAGACTAACAATGGCAGCTGAGAAGGGCAGAAGAAACCGGACTAGTGGCAGGTGTAAGCCAGTGTGAGAGGAGTCAGAAATGGGGTTATGGAGGGAGATCCGTGCCAGGACTTAAACCCAGGCATGGTAGCCATCTGGGGCTTTTTCCCATGTGGTCTGGGAGCACAGAGGGGGCTCTTTTGACCACGCGGCTTAGAAAGGAGCAGAAATGAAGGAGGTAGCAGCCATGCAGGGCTCTTGACTGTGTAGCAGCAGTGCGGGGCCTTGGCCACGTGGTTTGAAAGGATGCAGGTCTCCCACTGGCATACCAGAAGCAAATGCCACGTGACTTTGGATTAAGAACGGGAGCCTAGCTGAGCTACGGACTTCCTATTTCTTTTCCTGACATACAGTACCCCGGACTGGACTGGGTTGGCAAGGGGAGGCAGGACTGTGTTTGTGGGTGTTTTAAAGGGACTTTGGGATTTAATGGTGATATTCCACTATTATTCTGAACCTGTAGAACTTTTGAGTAAACAGTTCTTTTCCTTTTTACCAGGCTCTGGCACTGAGAGCCACAGTTCATAATCAGTGATGGGCAAAAAGAAGCAGAGTAACAAGACTGCCAGGGGTGGGGTGGGGGGTCTTCTGTAATAAACAGCTTTGGAAAAAGAACAAAGTTAAACTCAAAACTTTTAAAGAAATGCGCTTGTGACCATGGTGATCCATCAGCCAAAAAGAAAAATACACAGAAATTAACTCAAAATGGATTATAGACCTAAATGTAACAGCTAAAACTTCTAGAAGAAGGCATACAAGAAAATCTCTGTGACCTTGAGGTAGGCACAGCCCATAAAAGGATAAATGGATAAATGGGACTTCTTCAACATTTCAGAATATTGTTCTGTGAAAGATGCTCTTAAGAAAATGAAATGACAATAATTCTCAACATCATTAGCCATTAGGGAAATGAAAATGAAACCATATAGTGAGACATCACTTCATGAACACTGGAATGGTTGTAGTGAAGACAAACACCAAGTGCTGGCAAAGATATGGAGGCCTGAGACCCTTGGTGCATTGCTATTGGAGAAAACAGAGTCAGTTCGGAAAAGAGCTTGGCAGTTGCTTTTTAAAAAATATATTTTATTGATTATGCTATTACAGTTGTCTGATTTTTTTGTTCCCTTTATTCCCCTCTGTCCTGCACCCCCACTCCATCCAGCATCCCCCCCCCACCTTAGTTCATGTCCATGGACTGTGCATATAAGTTCTTTGGCTTCTCCATTTCCTATACTATTCTTAACCTCCCCCTGCCTATTTTGCACCTACCATTTATGCTTTTTATTCCCTGTACCTTTTCCTCTATTTCCCCTTCCCCCTCCCCACTGATAACCCTCAAAGTAATCTCCATTTCTGTGATTCTGTTCCTGTTCTAGTTATTTGTTTAGTTTATTTTCATTTTGTTTTTTTAGGCTCAGTCGTTGATAATTGTGAGTTGGTTGTCATTTTACTGTTCATAGTTTTGACCTTTTTCTTCAATAAGTCCCTTTACCATTTCATATAATAAGGGCTTGGTGATGATGAACTTCTTTAACTTGACCTTATCTGGGAAGCACTTTATCTGTCCTTCCATTCTAAATGATAGCTTTGCTGAACAGAGTAATCTTGGATGGAGGTCCTTGCCTTTCATCACTTTGAATACTTCTTTCTATCCCCTTCTTGTCTATAAGGTCTATTTTGAGAAATCAGCTGACAGTCTTATAGTAACTCCTTTGTACATAACCATCTCCTTTTCTCTTGCTACTTTTAAGATTCTCTCCTTATCTTTAATCTTGGGTAATGTAATTATGATGTGCCTTGGTGTGAGCTTCCTTGGGTCCAACTTCTTTGGGACTCTAAGCTTCCTGGACTTCCTGGAAGTCTATTTCCTTTGCCAGATTGGGGAAGTCCTCCTTTATTATGTTTTGAAATAAGTTTTCCATTTCTTGCTCTTCCTCTTCTCCTGGCACCCCTGTGATTTGGATGTTGTAATGTTTAAAGTTGTCCCAGAGGTTCTTAAACCTCTCCTCATTTTTTTAAATTCTTGTTTCTTCATTCTGTTCCAGTTGAATGTTTATTTCTTCTTTCTGTTCCAGATCATTAATTTGAGTCCCTATTCCCTTCCCTTCACTGTTGGTTCTCTGTAAATTTTCCTTTATTTCACTTTTCATAGCCTTTACTTTTTCCTCTATTTTGCAACCATCCTCAACCATTTCTGTGAGCATCCTGATTACCAGTGTTTTGAACTGTGCATCTAATAGGTTGGCTATCTCTTCATTGCTTAGTTCTATTTTTTGAGCTTTGATCTGTTCTTTCATTTGGGCATATTTTTTGTCAGGGTGTGCCTGTTACATAGTAAGGGGTGCAGCCTTAGGTATTCTACAGGGTGGGGCAGCCCACATCTCTGCATTGTGGCTCTGTATGTGGGGGAGGGGTCCGTGAGAGAATCATGCTGCTTGCTCAGCTCTCAGCTAAATTTCAGTCACTTCCCCCACTGCCCACAAGCAAATTGGGCCCTTCTGGTGCTGATTCCCAGGTTGGTGTATTTGTGTAGGTTCTAGAACCCTGTGGGTCTCTCCAACAAACTCTGCTGTGAGGCTGGGAGTTTTTCCTGCTGCTGCAACCCCCGCAGGTTTTACAGCCAGAGGTTTTTAGGCTTTATTTCCCTGTATTGGAACCCTGGCTTGCATGGTCTTTCTCACTCCACGGTTGTCCCTCCCAGTTCATCTGCCCATAAATGTGAGACTGCCCAGTCCACCAGCAAACGCACCCACCCAGTCCTCCAGCCAGCTGCCTTGCTGCTTGTCCTCTCCACCCAGCTTCCCATCTCCACAACCTCCTACCAGTCTGGATGAATGTTTCTTCTTTAACTCCTTGGTTGTTGGACTTCTTTACAATTCAACCTTATGAATGTTCTGGTTATTTTTTGTTTTTAAATTTGCTGTTGTCCTTCTTTTTGTTGTTCAAGGAGGCAAAGTATATCTACCTATGCCTCCATCTTGGCCAGGAAAGGACTGACAGTTTCTTAAAAAGTTAAAAATAAACTTGTCATAATCCCAAGGATTTCCACTTCTTGGAAACTACTCACCAAATAAAAACTTATGTCCAACAAAGACATGTATGTGAATGTTCATAGCAGCATTACTTGTAACAGTATAAAACAGGAGACAACTCAGATATCCATCAACCGGTGAGTACATAAACAAAGTGTGGTATATCCCATAATGGAACACTATTTAGCAGCAGAAGGGAAGAACTACTGATACAAACTATGACCTGTTGAGTCTCAAAAATGTTATGCTAAGTGAAACCAGGCAAATGCCAAAGACTACATACTGTATTGTGTCATTCATGTTGTGAAATGTCACAAAGGGGCAAAGGAAGTATTCTAAAACTAGACTGTCATATTAGTTGCAGAACTTTGTAAAATTTATGAAAAACCCTTGACTTTTAACTTACAATGGGTGGTTTATATGGTATGCAAGTTATACCACAATAAAATTGCTTTTTAAAAGTATTACTTTTCCATTCAGATACTGAAATCTTCCTTTATCCTATATCTTTCTGCATATGGTGAAAAGTAATCTCTCTTAAGGATTCCTCATATCATCAATAGATGATTCTTCATTTTTGCTTCAATACATTCAAAAAATAAAACGTTAAACCTGAGTAATTATCTTGGAAAACCTTAGATAAAAGTTTTGGTCTTTACAATGTTTTAACTGAGGGCATATTTCAAATACATAGAAAAGCGTGCCCATTAGTGTCACGTAGGAGATTAGAGTGTGCCGCCTCCACACACGCCCCTGTGGCGCAGGGGCTATTTTGAGCTGGAGGCAACTGAGAACCAACAGATGCAGAAAGAAGCTTCCTCCGAGCTTCCCTTCTCTGACCCAAAGCGGAAACTTCCGACAAATAAAGACTAACATGAATTTTCTCTGCTGGGAAAATTGTAGGATGATAAAGAAGGGGGCCAGTCAGCCGGGATGGACCCTCACAAACAAATCCTATCCCATTAGTTTCCTCTATGTGTCTACCTTCTCACAGCTTGCCCTCTTGGAAGACTGAAACCACTCTTCTTTTGTCATTGCCACCTCTCGACAAATGTGTTGATCTCTGATAGGAAACTGTATAAGCCTATAAGCCCGAGTTCTAACGAGCCTTTTGAGTTACTCATCACTGAGTCCTCCCACATGTACACATGTTAATTAACCACTCATTTTTCTCTTGTTTTTTTTTTTTTAACTCTCAACTTTTTATTGGCCTCCTGCCCTGCCAAGGGATGCCCAACTTTTGCTGCCTTGAATGCCTCAAAGCTCTGCTGTCACTGACCTCAGACACCAGTTTGCCATCCACAATCCTGCGGGTCGTGGTCTTTTGGATGGTTTGTAAGGAATGGCTCTTGTCCAGGGCATTAATAAGATTGAAGTCCTACCCTTCTTCCAGTAGACTGTGGTAGGTGGCAATCTCAGCCTCCAGCTTGACCTTGATGTTCAGTAGGGCCTCATACTCCTGGGCCTGGCACTGCCCCTCTGCCCGGGTCTGGACCCCGCTCTGACTTTAGGTGCAGCAGGATCCCATTGAGTTGTTCCATCTGCTGGCATAGTGCATCTCCACCTTCCTCAGGCTGTTCTCCAAACCGACCTTCAGATTCCAAATTGAGTCCAGGTCAGTCTCCGACAACTGGACCGTATGTCTCAGCTCCATGAGTGTCATCTCAGCAGCACCTATCTCAGTGGTCTGTGAAATGACCACTGTGGTGCTCTGTTCAGTCTGATGGGACCAGTACTTGTCTAGCTCCTCTTGGTTCTTCCAAGCCAGCTCGTCATACTGGGCCAGATATCTGCCATGATTTTGCCAAGATCCTGAGATTTGGGGGTATCCAAATCTCAACCCAGAATTTGCAATCTGGTTTTGTGGACCATTTACTTCCTCCTCATGGTTCTTCTTCATGAGGAGCAGCTCCTCCTTGAGAGCCTTGATCTCTGTTTCCAGCTGCAGCCAAATGATATTGGTGTCATCAGTGACCAAAGACCATTGATGTCTTTCTCCACAGACTGGTGCATGGCCAGCTCCATCTCATACCTGATTCTGAAGTCATCAGCAGCAAGACGGGTATTGTCAATTTGCAGAACAATGTGGGCATTGTCCACAGGATTTGCAAAGATCTGAGCCCTCAGGTCCTCAACGGTCTTGAAATAATGCCCCCAGTCTCTGACCCAGAGTCCCTTCTTCTCTAGGTGTTCCCAGATTTTGCCCTCCAGTCTCTAATTATCAGCCTCCAGGCTTCTTACCCTCTCCAGGTAGGAGGCCAGGTGGTCATTCAGGCATTGCATAGTCTCCTTCTCATTCTGGATGCCCCCTATGCCCACCAGACCCCTGGCCATCCCTGCAGCCAGGCTCCCAGATCCCCAGCTGCCCTGCACACTGGTGGAGTGGGATACCGAGATCTGAGAGCCTGAGCTGCCAGTGCCTGCATAGATGCCCGCTGTGTTGCTGGCCAGCCAGACCCAGTAGCTGGACGACTACATGGAGCCCAGGGTCCCGTAGCTTGTGGAGAAGCTAGAGTGCATGCTGAAGCTCATGGTGTTCCAAGAGGAAAGTGAGAAGCTGAGAGTCTGGTTGAAGTTGTCTGTTTTTCTCTTGTTTGTGTTTGTTTGTTTGATTGTTTGTTTTTGTCAGTCTAATTTACAGCGTCCCAGCTAGAGAACCTAGGAAAATAGAGAAAAAAGTTGTTTTCCTCCCCTACAAACACTCATTTAAGCCCTGCTCCAAATTCACTAATATGGACATTTTCCCAGAGTACGGTCTATCTAGCAGATGTTCTGTGTAAACTTGAAAGAGTGTGTACTTTGCTGTTTGGGGATGGAATGTTCTATTATGATTAATTAGGTCAAGTCAGTCAGTAGTGTTGTTCAAGTCCACTATATTCTTACAGATTTGGGATTTACTTTTTCTGTTAGTTATTTAGGGAAGACTTTTCATATCTCTGACTATAATTGTGGATTTTTCCAAATTTCTTACCAGTTTTTGCTTTATTCATCTTAGGGTCTGTTATTAGAGGCATAAATGTGTAGGATTGTCATGTCCTTCTGATGAAGGGACTCCTCTCTCATTATGAAATGGCTTTCCCTAAATCCTTCATAATATTCTCTGCTGTGAAATCCAGTTTGATGTTAACATAGTCATTCCAGCTTTCCTTTTGGTACTGTTAGCAGGTCATGTCGTTTTTCATTCTTTCCATTTAATCTAGTCATGTCTTTATAGTTAAAGTCCCTTTTTCGTAGGGAGCATGTAGTGAGATACTGGTTTTTCTCAATCAATTTGCTGTGGCTGGTGTAGCTCAGTGGATTGAGCTCGGGCTGTGAACCAAGGAGTCATGGTTCGATTCCCAGTCAGGGCACATGCCTGGGTTGCAGGCCAGGTTCCCAGTGGGGGCCATGTGAGAAGCAACCACACATTGATGTTTCTCTTCCTCTCTTTCTCCTTCCCTTCCCCTCTCTCTAAAAATAAAAAGAAATAAAATATTAAAAAAAAAATCAATCTGACATTGCTGCTTTTTATTTATTTATTTATCCTCACCCGAGTACATGCTTAGTGGTTTTAGAAAAAGGAGAAGAAAAGGAGAAAGAAAGAGAGAAACACATCAGTGTGATAGAGAAACATTGATCAGTTGCTGCCTGTATGCACCCAGACCAGGGACTGAA
This sequence comes from Carollia perspicillata, assembly GCA_004027735.1. Lineage (NCBI taxonomy): Eukaryota > Metazoa > Chordata > Mammalia > Chiroptera > Phyllostomidae > Carollia > Carollia perspicillata. The sequence goes on along the minus strand of PVKM010044276.1, from coordinate 2,312 downwards.
CCCTCAACCGAGGCACATGCCCTGACTGGGAATCAAACCTAAGACCTTTCGGTTCACAGAATGGGATGATGCTCCAACCAACCAAGAGCCACTTCAGCCAGGGCTGACATGGCTGCTTTTTAATTAGGATAGACGGTTTACATTTTAATGTGATTACTGAGATGGTTGGTTTTGAATCAATCATCTTACAATTATTTTTTTATTTGTCCTATTTATTATTCATTCCCTTAATCCACTTTTCTGCCTTTTTTTGAAATACTGAAGTATTTTTTATGATTCTGTTTTATCTGCTATCTTGGTTCATTACTGATAACTCTTTGCTTTTGTTCTTCTAGTGGTTGCTTTATGATTTATAGTAAATATACTCAACTTATCACAATCTATATTCAATTGATAAACCACATCAAATGTAATAAAAAAGTTTACAATAGTGTATTTCCACTTCCCCTTCCCTTGGCCATGAATTCTACATATATATATGAGAAGGACTCCAAAATGGAATTTACTTATAAAATATTGTGTATTTATTTGTACATGTTTAAACTTCAGACACCTTCAAAGTATTCTCCATTTGATGCAATACACCCATAGAGACTTTTCCCAGTGCTCAAAACAGTTTTTTGAACTCATAGATTTTGATCCATTTTGTACTTCTGCTGTTTTTTGTTTCACCTCTTCCACATTGGCATAATGTTTCCTTTTGAGGACTTTTTTCATCCAGAAAAACATAAAAAAGTCACTTGAGGTGAGATCAGGTGATGAGGGAGGGTGGGGCATAGGGGTCATGTTGGTTTTGGTCCAAAACTGCTGAACACTCAGCGTGGCATGGGCTGGTGCTCTTGTAAATCACCCATCATGAAATGGATAAACACTTTGAAAGAGTCTTCAACAAGAATTCACTGGAGCTGAATGCAGCCTCTCACAACACCACCAGTCAGTACACTGATACAGATGGGATCCTAGAACCCTCACCCAGTGGGGGGAGCCTGTACTGCAAGGGGCCCGCCCCCCTGAAGATAATTTTGTTTTCATGGGGGAGTCCACTCCTCATATATATATATATGTGTGTGTTATAGACCTCAAAATAGTGTTTTTGCGTTTAAACAGTAAACTATCTAGTTAAAATATTTCAATTATAAGAAAATTATAATTATCTGTAGGGTGGGGCAAAGCAGGTTTACAGTTGTTCGTATGGAAAATAATAATTAATAAATGATAATACCAGAATAAACTCCATGTTTCACGTGCTCACAGCTGTAACCCTACTTGTGCCCACCCTGTATTCACACACCGTCCCCATTCCCAGTGCCCTGCATTCCTTTGTGTAAATCCAGTTTTCCATCTCAATCATCTTGTGAACACAATAACCTCCAGGGCTGGCCTTCTCGTGATGAATTCTTGCAGTTTTTATAGATCTGAAATGTCTATTTTTCCTTTGTTTTTGAAGATGTTTCTGCAGGCTGTTGAATTTTAAGTTAGATTTTTTCCTTTGAGTACTATTTGAAGTGTTTCTCCATTGTCTTCTTTCTTGCATTGTTTCTGACAAGAAAGATATCAATCTTATAATTTTTTCCCTTTGTATGTAACATGTCTTTTTTCTCTGACTGCTTTTAAGATGTCTTTACCACTGATTTTGCACAATTTGCTGATGATGTGCTTTAGTGTAATTTTCTCAGATATGGCACCAGCCTACCAGCTCTATGGCAGGAAGGCTCAGCAAAGGGATGGTGGCTTCTGCTTGCCCTGATGTCAGACACTTCAGTTTCTCCCTGTATCCCACTGGTGCCCTTCGAGCTGCCACCCCAGTGCTGGAGCTCAGAGGGAGTGAGTCTGAGTATGTGGGTCCATGTGTGGGTTCCCCAAGAGGAACTGCTTGGGGCTCCAGCAGTCCCCTCCACCGACTCAATCCCCACTGGTTTTTGCAGACAGAAGTTGTGAGGATTTATCTTTCTGGCACTGGAACCCTGGGCTGGTGGGGCCTGGTGTCAGTCTGAGACTCCTTGCTCCTGAGATACCCTCCCGAATTTTTATCTTCATGGGTGTGGGGACAGCCCTTTCTGCATCCACGCCCCTTCTATCAGTCTGGATGGATATGGTGTCTTCAATTCTGTAGTTGTCAGACTTCTATCCAACTCATTTTCTGATGTTCCTGAGTGATGGTTGTTCTATGTTTTAGTTGTAATTCTGATGGGGTTGTGTGAAGACGTGAGCCATGTCTGCCTGTGCCGCCATCTTAACTGGAAGGCTCAGCCCTCACACACTCTTAATATCCACACTCAGGACTTTAGCCGTTCTGCCTCGCATGGCAGGCT
>PVKM010044275.1:0-12273 GCA_004027735.1 Carollia perspicillata | reverse complement strand
GCTGATGAAAGGGAAAGGATGCCGGCCCTCTTCCAAACTGTGACAGAAATGTCCTGGGTGGTCGTCTTCCATGATACAGGGTTTCTTTTGTGCTCTTCGAATTACCCACCCATTCTTCATTGGAATGTGAGCTCATTAAGAGCAGAGACCTGTTGTTCTCCACCCTCTGTAAAGTCTACATCCGTAATTCCCAGTAGAGAAGAATGTTTTCATTATATATCCAGGCACTATCAAAGGATGGTGGTTTAAAGTAATTAATGTCGTGCATTAACCAGCAGAAAAACTTTAAAGTTAGAGTGATTTAAAAGTAAGCAAATGTCAGAAACAGGTTTTTAGTGGCTGCCCCCTTGCCCCTCTCCAAAGAGAGCATCCTCCGTGCCCGGGTACACTGTGGCACACCCGCCACCGCGCCACGCGTAGCGTTCTAATGCTCGTTATTATTCCTCAGGGTGCCAAGGACTCTCCCATACGCCGGGCTGTGAAAGATACCCTTTCCAACCCACAGTCCCCACAGCCATCTCCTTACAACTCCCCCAAACCACAACACAAAGTCACACAGAGCTTCCTGCCCCCCGGCTGGGAGATGAGGATCGCGCCGAACGGCCGGCCCTTCTTCATTGACCATAACACAAAGACTACGACATGGGTAAGGTCGCTGCTTCTGTCCAGCCCCGTTTCCACCGTGAGATCTGGCCTCGATTCCTTCGTGTCCTCACTCCGTGCTCATGGTTCTCGTAGAGAAACATCACCGCCACCGAAGCTTGTCTGCAGAGGGTTAGCTCAGCTTGCATCAGGATTCTGCACGTGTGGGCTGGTGGGAACGGGGGACATGTGGGCGCCGGGCAAGGGCCAGCAGTCGGCCCCAGGTTGGCTGCCTTTTCTCCATAGCACTCCTGGAAAGCTAGCGTTTTGACAGTTTATCGTACTTGGTGGGGGGGAAAGAAGTGTTCCGTATTGCTAGGATGTTGATGTTTTTGCTTCATGTCTCATGATAGTGTAATAGGAATTCCAGTCTTTTGAAAAATGATTTTCCTTTGCCAGTTTCTTTGTGCATTTTTATTAACGTGGCCCATCTTTGTTTGATTTGGCCCTTCAGTTCGTACTGTTCACCTCAGATTAGTATTTCACATGTCTGTGCTACCATTTCACAGCTTTAACTGGGAAGGAGGAGATGTACTGAAGGGCTTTGCTTGGAAATTTGATAGCTCTTTTTTGTGAACATTTTGTCACACTTGACTTTTCTTCTCACATTGCCCTTCCCCAGCCCGAGTCGTACATTAGAAAGAACCTCTGTGTTGTATTAACTTGGACAAGATGGGATTCATTAAAAGTGAGTGGACTGCCCTGGCTGGTGTGGCTCAGTGGATTGAGCACTGGCCTGCAAAGCAAAGGGTCCCCGGTCCGATTCCCAGTCAGGGCACATGCCTGGGTTGCAGGCCAGGTCCCCAGTAGGGGGCACGTGAGAGGCAACCAGACGTTGATGTTTTTCTCCCTCTCTTTCTCCCTCCCTTCCCATCTAAAAATAAATAAAATCTTTTTTTTTAAGTGAATGGACGTATTTTTATATTCTCCTGTAAGTTCATTTTTTAGCTGAATCAGTGGTAGCTCATATAATGTAACATATAGTTGGTTTTATTTTAAGGGTCAGTGGTTTTTTCCTACTGTATCACCCACAGGCCTATGATTGAACCGCAGCTGGGTCTCTTGTTTCTGACTATTTCTGATGCTGCAGGAGGTGTGTTTTTCTTGCTGTCCCTTATGTCCTCAACCAGTGGTCTGGGTACACAGTTTAACTCAGTCCGTCCAGCATCTTTGCTGCTTGCTCCGAACTGATGGGATGGGAAAGCTGGCTGAATGCTGGCATTGCTGTTGGCCCCGAGCGCTCTGGTCTTGGACCAGCAGTGAACACATGCTTTCGACTCCCACTCCCAGTGAAGACTCCGAGTGTGTCCAGCTGACAGAACAGCAGTATGGTGTTAATGAGAGGCCTGGACCGAAACGGCCTGGGCTGTCCTTTATACTTGCATAGGGTGTGATGTTAATCAGTCCCTTGAGAATTGGACTAGATGGCCGGGATGGCTCTCTCTCTCTCTCTCAAACCCTGTGGATGGATCATGATATAACACGTCACCATGAGGACGTTCTCGGCATTCGGGGCAGGACTGTGGTTGTGCCTTATTGCAGGACACCTAACATCCTTGGTTCCTGCCACTGAATAACCACCATTTCTCGCCCCCTGCCACCATAGTGATGATAACCGAAAATGTTATCACACATTGGCAGACAACCCCCGTAGTGAGAACTGATCTAAAAGTTCCTATTTTAAAGCAAAGTAATTGACTGCCAAGGGAATTTATCATTTAGATCCTGGTGATAGTCATTCAACTCATAACTACCTCTAAGGCATATAATGACATGTAGCTTTGTTTGACTCACCTTTGAGTCCGAAAAATAATATGACAGGTGTGTGGCCAAGATGAGAGTAAGAGACAGGCAGCTTTGGGCAAAATATACTAAGGGAAATTATTTTATTTTGTTTTGTTTTAATTCTCACAAGAATCCTTTTTAATCAAAGATATACTCTTTTGTTGTTGTTTTTATTGATTTTAGAGAGGAAAGGAGAGAAAGAGAGAGAAACATCAATTGGTTGCCTCTCAGATGCAACCCCAATCAGGAATCAAACCCACAACCTTTTGGTGCATGGGATGATGCTCCAACCAGCTGAGCCACCAGCCAGGGCAAGATTGGTTTTTAAGTCCTTTTTTCCTCATTGACATAGAATGTGTGGCTGCCCCGCTGGAGTACCCATTTCCACAAATCCTCAGCCAGAAAGGGGAGCTCCAGAAATAGGGGGCAAATAGTATCAAAGTAGCTGGATTAGTGTATGGAGCCACTGTGGCTTGCCAACATAAGCCATGATTTTAGTCATTTGAACTAGCGTAGTAATCAGATTCCCCTAACCTTTTCACAGCCTTCCACGCCACCACTGCGGAGTCACTGCAGCTGGGCGGGTTTTATGGCAGACAGCACCAGTGTGTTTCATTGCCTGCCTCGTCGCTGAATGAAACCCGGGCTGAATTTCCAGTTGTCCCTTTCTACCCAGATGCCTGTGATCGACCGATTGACTGATTTAAAATTTTAATTTGTTAAAACAACGTTTTGTTGCTGCTGCCAGTGTTGAAAACCCTTAAGGTGACAACTGGAAATTCCCCCAGTTACTCCCCTTCCTAATCAGACTCTTAATCAGGCTGGGCCAGCTGCCGTCTCTCCTTCTAAACAAAGGCCTGTATAGAATTCTCTCTGTCAAAGGCAGGCTCTGAATTGCCTGTTGATTTGGACAAAAGATGGGGGGATAGAGGGAACTGTAAGGATACTGTTCAGCTTAAAATCTATTTTGCGTTGGTTTGGGCTTTGTTTCGTTTTTTAAAAGAGAGAACAAATGAGAGGCCAGCATAGCTTTTCTTAGGTTTGAGCCTTATAGTGAACAAGGAAGAAAGGCTGGTGGCACAGGAGAGTAATGAAAACAGTGCTCCTGTCCCCACCAGCCTGTGGGCTCTGGACCTCTGCACTGAGCCACAGCAGGCAAAGAATCAGGCCAACGGTTCCCCTGTTTCATCCCTCTGAAGCCCGTTTCTAAAGCACGACCTGATATGAAAAGCAGTGTGCCCGCAGTCCATCTGGAATAACATCGGAGACCCTGTGCGAGGGTCTGTGCACCGTGCTCTGTCCCTTAGTACCACCGACGAGAGAGCCTAGGCCTGTGAGCTACTGACAGGCCCTGTCCCATGTGAAGATTCCCTGTGGCCAGACTTCCAGCAACTGGTTCATATCCCCCCCCTTCCCCGGGGCAGGCCACAGATGCCCGCTGGAGGTCACCAGGTGACTGAGGAGAGATGACAGGAGGCCTTCGGTTTGTCCATTCCTCCCACTAAGCGTGTATGTAAGAGTATGTTTGTGTCTTCTACTAGGCAAAGCACTGGCTTGTTTTTGCAGCAAGGAAGAGTATGCCTTAGTCTGTCCTCCACCTGATGCAAACTGATGAATTCACGGCAGCCTGGACACGGCTGTTGATCTCTCCCAGGATGGAGGGGGAAGGCTGTTTTTCTGACCGACGAGCGTTCCTGTGTTATCTACGCAAGTGTGTGTGTGTGTGTGTGTGGTGATTCTGCTAGGAACACTTTTTGGTTTTTAAAAAGATGTTGCTCTTTGCATTCTGTTTAAAACCTCTTTCAACTATATGGAGGGAAGTAATTGGGAAATACTGGAATAATTGTGAAATAGTGAGTGTTCTTAACTGTGCTAAGGAAAGGGAGAAATGGGGAAATGGGCTTCTTCATATTTTATTCATTTATAGTCATATCATTTGAGATCTCATTAGTGTTCCAACTCTTGGCATCCCTAAGGTTGTCATCACTCACTGGGGCCTTGGCTGCCCTCCACCTGCGCCATCCGCTTGGGGGTGCCAGCTTCCTTGGTTGTTCAGGGGGGCAGGGGAGTTCAGTGTGCCCCTAGACTTAGGCTTCAGAGACAGAGATTGCAGCTGCTGCCATCATTTTATTGTTGTTGGTATAATAAAATAACATGACTTCTAAGGCCCTGTCGCCCTCACTTGCTGGCTTTGCATGCAAGGCCACCATAGCAGACCTGCGAAACTGGGTTTATGTTATGCTTTCTGCTCCCCTCACCCTCAGCCTCTATTCACTGCTACTGTAATTTTAGGGGTTTCCCCCCTTTTAAGCCACCAGCTTTTAACCAAAGTAGCTGGTTGTCTTTCATAGTAGCTTCTACGTGTGGTTCCAAGACGTGGCTGGCCTTGCCCGTGGCATCAGAAGCCCCTGTTCTCCTTCGTGTCATAGTGGCCTCGGGCTTTCCCCACACCTGCACAGTTCGGGGCTGTGCTCCGCAGGGCCCTCCGTGGTTGTGACTCTGGCCCAGCTCGGAATCTGCTGTGAGTGGATAGCTTTTGTGGAGTTCTGTGCTCGTAAATTTTTCCTCTGTCACAATGAACCCATCACAAATGTTTCTCAGAATACCAGCTGTTCGAACTTTCTAAATCCTAAATGTGTTTGATATATCTATTGACACTGTATGTGTTCCAGTATACTACAGATTACTAGACCTATTTTATGCCTTTACTTACCATTTTTAAAAAGCATACGAGTGAGCTTCAGGGTCAATATCGATCATAAACCACTAGCTTGATTAATTCTGCTAATTAAAAGTTTGCTTATAGCTAACAGAAAGCAAAAGTTAATTTCATTTTTTGTGATTTTTTAATTTTTGCCAATTTCAAAAATCTGTCACTTTGTTATAAACCAATAATGCCGCTAATGGTTTAAACTGTTGACTCAGAAAAAAATAACTTCTTACAGCTTTATAGAAATATGATTCACGTACCAAAGAGTTCACCAATTTAAAATAGACAATTGAATGATTTTTGACAACCAGTGAATGAACATGAGCAGCCATCAATATAATCAATTTTAGAACATGTTCATCACCCCTAAGGGAAACCCGTTTCCCATTGGTAGACACAGAGTAAATTTTATTATTTTTTTTAAGATCTGTACTAATTATTTCATTTTCTGGTTGACTTGGGAAAATGCCAAGGCAGAAAATCTTTTACTCATTTGATAGTAATATGGACTGTAATTGAAATAAAGGGTTATTTTTTAAGAATTTTTTTATTTTAGGCTTATTTGATGGACATTTTATTATTCTGAGTTGTATCACTTGTTTTCTAACCTTCTGAGTGTAAAAATCTGCACTCTCTAAGTTACCTTGCATTTTCGCTGGGTCCAGATCAGTGAGAGGCAGCCCCCAGACTGGGGGGCAGAACCTCGGGCGAGTTCTCGTTCTCCCCGAAACTGTTTCCTCATCTCGAGAAACCGAGATCTGTACCCAACCCTTGACAGCAAGGTTGTAAGATCATTATATCTGACCCTACTTTGTCAATTAGAAAGCATGACCACAGATGTCAGACTACGTATTTCTCTTTTGTTGGTTCTCTGTGGCATCTTTAGAAGCAAATCCCTGAAGAAAAATCTTTGGCCAACTTTTAAGTATGAAGACATACGTGAGAATCTAACCTGCAAAACTCGAGAATCTCAGTGAAGCTGTAGGGTAAGGACGAGACTGCGTGAAGAAGCAAACTCTCTCTGGGATGCCACGTGGCTTGCCAGTCAGGCCAGTCAGATTCTCTGCTTCTGTTCAGGAAAGAGTGGGAGGGAGGAGCAGGGAACTCAAGTGCTGATGGAGAGGTTCTTCCTAACTGTTAGGCCAGCTACCCCGCCCCAGAGCTTCAGATCCAGCAGGAGGTTTACACACCAGGGCTTCACTCCCTGTTCTGTGGAGTAGGGCCTCCTCTTGGCGGGCTCCCTTTATTCCGGTTTCCACGGTAACAGTACTGCTGGAACCCTCTTCCTCTTCACCTTCACCATCTCGGGGAAAATGATTAATCTTTTATTTAAATAGTCTTACTCGCCTTCTTTCACCAAGGACAAGGAGGAGGAATGGACTCTTTTTTGAGAAATGGTCAGCCAGGCCTCCTGCTCAAAGATGGGGCCCTCCTGTCCCCCTGTGCACGCGGCAGCGTGGCCCCATGCACATGCACCCTGGCTGCTTTGGAGCACGCAGCTCCCGAAGGGGAGGAGCCAGTAACAGCACACAGTCAGTCACTCCTAACACCTTCTGCCCTTGACATTTTTCTTGCAGGAAGATCCACGCCTGAAATTTCCAGTGCACATGCGGTCAAAGGCACCTTTAAACCCCAATGACCTTGGCCCTCTTCCTGTGAGTACACTGGAGACATCTGGACAGTCTGAACATGTTCATTCATTCCTCTGCCCACTATTGACGGAGGGGCCCTGTGACAATTTCTCTAGACTTTTGGGGCCCCATTGGTCTATAATTTCTTCTTAGATTTGGGTGTATGACTGAATTCTAATACATACAATTCATCCAACAGCCAGTACATATGAAAGAGGCTTCTGAACTGCCAGCTGCTGGTAGTAGGTAGACTGTGTAACTAGGATGTGAGAGGCATTCTTTACAGGTGACCATTTAAGCAGCACATGTTTTTTGTGTAACGTAGCAGCCACCAAGCTCCCCCCACAATGTTGATTTAGTCAATAGGAACAAAAAGATTAAAAACGGTGGGAGAAAAAGGCACAGGTAACCACAGAAGGTTTATGTAAGTCATTTAGCCTGCAGATATTACACGTTTTCCTTCCTGGCTGATGACAGCTTATAAGTCTTAATTTTTAAATCAATTTATTCTCTTTGGGAGCCTGAATGGGATTGAGCTATTCACTTCAAATTGGATTTTGAATGAAATTTTCACCATACACCCTCCTTGACCTGCCCCCATTAAAAGAAAAGCGCTGTGGGGGTGGGGTGAGGGGAGGGGTGGAACTGTAAGACTATTTTTAAGGGGAAGGGCACTGAAAATTTTCTGGTTGTTTTTTTCCAAGCGTAGGAACCTCTTCTGTTGCCTGGCGTGTGGTGTATTATGGCAAAATTTGAGGCTAGGAGGGTTAGGACCCCATCTTTATTCATTAGATTATACAAACGTCCCTCGCTCTCCAGATCTGCTTGGTTCCTGGGTTCGGAAGAGCCCAGAGCGTGTGTGGAGAGTGAATTTCAAAAGGGAGTGAACCTGGCAGGCTCCTGAGTTTCAAACAGCAGGTAGGCCCAGGTCAGATGATGAGGGCGTATCAGACCCCTCGTGAAAAAAATTACCCAAGTCTCTTTGCTTCCCGAGTTTGAACAGGGAGCGTGCACGACAGAGGCATGCATGGGTTAGATCCCTCAACCAGCGATGACCCGAATGAAGCAGCTGTCTCTAACGTTTTCATGTTTCCCTCGTCCTCCATTTGGTACTCAGTAAATATCTAATTCAATGAGGTATTCAACCCCCAATGCACCTGTTCCACGGTATGCTGAAGTTTCCCTGTGAAGCCTTTGAAATAGCAACCCTGGTTCCTGTTCATGTGGTGAATGCATCTGAGATCGTGGAACTTGTGGTTCAAGTGTGTTCCTAGATGTTGTCCAGGGCTACCTTGAAATGCTTGCAGTTCATTCCTCATGTCAAAGGGTACCCCAGGGGGAAGAGGAAGAAAGGGTCCTAGAATGTCTTGATTTTGCCTTTGATTTTGGCTCGGCTCACTCATTGTTTGTGTTCTCTGTCTTCTTCCCTGACACCAGCCTGGTTGGGAAGAAAGAATTCACGTGGATGGCCGAACGTTTTATATTGACCACAGTAAGTAGGCGCCGGTGTGGATGCACAGGGATTGCAGGTAAAGGGAGGGGGAGGCTGTTTCAAATGTGAGAGTGAAAGCTTTGTTGTTTACTCTTCGTCTAGGCAGCCAGGTGTTATGTGGACAGAGTGGTACCCGAGAATCAGGGCCTTCGCACGGTACTGTGCTTTCCCCCGGGTTTGCTGTAAAATGGCCCGTTGAGCTTTTACCCGATTTGATCTTGTGACCTCTATTAACTTTTTTAAAAATTAAAGAACTCTTTTTTGGTTGATGACCCCCTTGACCTTTGCGCTTTTAATAAATACACTCCGGTAATAGAAAATAAGATTAGAAGTGACGACAGAGCCCAAAATCTGTGCGTGCGCAACGCTTGACGGAGCACCTGGGTGTGTGAGACGCTGCCTCCGCAGGTGTCAGGGCGAGGTGCCCGTTCTGACTTATTTTCTATTCATAGCATGTTTCCTTGCACCCAGCACACTAATATAGATGCAGTCCTTTCCTCAAAATTGTAGGATATTTGCTGTAGACATTTGCTCCAGCCCCTGTGAAAAAATGTGTGGTTTCTCATTTCAACTAAAAGTTAAACTAATAAAGGTTTGCTTTTAGCCAGTGGTTTATTGTCGTTCTGGAAGTGACACATTCTCCATATTTATATATACCTTACAACTTCTGAAAATGTATCTTAAAAAGAAGCCTCTGAGTAGATTTCAAGTTCAAATCAAATCCCGCGTGCAGGTTGGTAGTCTACTGCTCTTTGTTGTCATCCGGTACCGGGTTTCCCCAGCCTCGTATCATTCTAACTCATCCTGTTGATCAGCTGAGCACACTGATGAGCCAATTGCCGGGAAGTCTGGCCTTGAGGATGGGGCTTGTCACTCTCTCAGGCTTAGTACCTCTTCCAGGTGTTACTAAGCAGTCAAGTGCATTATAAACAGACCTTCGTTTTCTGGCATAGGGGTTGAGGGGTTATTATGAATTGAATTTAGCAAGAAGCCCAACAATTCAGAATTAAACCAAAAGTAGAAGTCCTCAGTGTATTTAGGCGTACGGGCTATCCTCTGGTTTCAATTAGATTATGTCAGGGTATAGAGGCCTCGTTTTGTCTTCAACCAGTAAAATACTGTTTACCTGCTTTCCAGAATTTTACAGCGAGTGCAAAATTGCCACCATCAATGCTTCAAAATTGGCGTGTTTCCTTAATATGCTATTTATCATTTCCTCACCATAATTTGCTAAAGGAATAGGGGGTTCATATTCCTTTTGCCAATTAAAAACAATAAACAGGTGCTTGGTTTGGTTTGGGGTTTTTTTTTTCCAGTTTTTTTGTACCTTATAATCTTGGTTTGCAAAGATAGGTACAAAGAATAATGATTTTATTAAAACAGGGTCTTACCCGGTAATGCAACCTTGACCTGCTACACAAAGAGCATTTCACACAAGACTGTGGCCGTGTCCTGTCTGGTGATCTTTGGATCAACCTGAAAAAAACTTTAGAAATGTCCCTGAGGTGCTGCATGCACCCAAAGACAAAGACAACACTGTTGCAAACAGCCATCTTAGTGTATGTTAGAAAAAATAAAATCATAGGCTGTGTTTCTAATGGCGTGCATAGAACTAAAATAATATGTAGTAGGTGTTTTGGAAAATGGTGACTTGAAGTGGGTTCATGGAAGGTCTGTGGTGACAATGTTAGGAAGTTCAAGTCCTTGGTCAGAAAGGGGAAAGAATTTACCTTGAGAAGCAGCAGCACCTGCAGCCTGGGAGGCAGAGAGGGCAGTTCCTTAATCCTAATCAGTCCGCCAGGCCCTCCAAGCACGGCATTCCTCACTTCTCCCGCTAGAACAGAGCACACGGGGGCTCCTCTTTCCAGAGATTAAGATTCGCCTTTGCGTACCCATACTGAAAGGTTCTCCTAACCGAACAGTATAAATTGGACCAGAAACGATGTAAGAGAAAGAGATCTGATTATGAGAACCTCATTAGCCACTAGCTGTTAATACAGCATTTCTGCCATTTCTCCTAATTTGTCAAGGTCTACTCAGTGGAAGGTGATAAAGGAGTGCCTGTCAGTGAAACTGAGTTCAGTTCATTTGCCTTTTCCCTGAAATCCAGTTTATAAAAAGTACAGAATACCTCTCTTTTTAAGACTGATAGGGACATTCCAAAATGGGTTGAATTACCTGGTGGTGACATTTAGGAATTGCTCCACCTTCCAGATGAGCCTCCCTTTCCAAACAGCTTTCCCACATCTCATTTCTAGCAAAATTCAGCATCTCATTTTGCTGTCCCAGAACAGAAACCAGGTCATCCCTCAGATGCCATTTTACTGTGAAAGCAGTCATCTGGAGGGTTATCCAGAGTCATCTGTCTTCCAGCATCGCTGGGACAGGCGACTGCACTCTGAATGACAAAGGCAGCGGCACACTGCTCTTTGAAGTAATTAGGTTATTTATTCTCCACTTTGTAAAGCCTTGAGAAGTTAGACGTTTTCAAGATTAATAATTTCAACCGCCTGAGAGATTTAATTTCAGAAGAGAGACTGCTCAGTACTAATCTCTCTAGGTACTTTGATTCATTTGGTTGACATTTATCAAATAGCTTATATGTCTCAAGCCTGGTACAGAATGTTAAGGGAAGATCTTGACCTGAACCTCTCCTCCCTTGAGGGATTGCGTCATTCTTCTTAAAGACCAGATACGCCCCACAGCTGAGGAATTGGCCACAGGTGTCTGGTACACGAAACAAGGAGAGAAAATTAGGTTCCACTGATGCTGTAAATCCTGTTTTAGTCGATTCTGCCCGAGGCCTTACCAAACCAGTTAACAATAGCTAAATTGACTGATTTTCTCATTCTCTTACTTCATTCTTATCCCTTTAGTTGAAAAATGCCTCGAAGACACAACACAAATTTAGATTACAAAATTCTAGGGGGGAAATGGCTAACTGGTCACCACACATTCATATATTGGCAGTACTTAACTGCAAAACTAGCCTTTATTATAACCATGCAGAAACTTCTGTGGTTCTGGAAGCTCAGACAATTTTAAAGGAACTTTGTTTTCATCATCAGCTTCCTCTGGTCATTAAGAAAATAACTTATTAGGCTCCCGTTGCAAGCTAGGAAATGTGTGACATGCTGGAGAGGAGGAGGCTGCAGAGAGGAACGACACAGCCCCATCCCCGAGGGGCTTGCATTCTATACAGCACAGAGGACCAGGGAGTGGTGTAAGTGTTGTATGAGAGCAGAGAACCCCTCATTAGCGAAGAAGAAGAAGAGGCAGGGTGCACCTGCTTGTGAAGTGGCTGGACACCGGTGGTGGGCTGCGGCAGGGCAGCGGGCTGCAGGAGGACCTTACACATTGAACGGGTTACTCTTCAGACAGAGCCCGAATGATGAGTCAGACTAGTCAGGCACATGCAGTGAGAAGCGCTTCCCTCAGGGAGAAGACACATGCAGGGGCAGATGGTGCCAGCGTTCGGAGAAATGCGGCAGGGTTGCCCGCGGCCTGTGTGCAGATGAGGCAGGCGTGGCGCACAGATCAAGTCAAAGGGGGTCTGCCAGGTGTGGGAACTCGAGCCCTTCTGCTGGCAGGAGGGAGCCCCTGAGGGATTTTCCAGGGGAGTGACAGTGCGTTTGTTCTTTAGAAAGATCCTTTTGGCAGAGCTATCATGGGAGTCCTGAGCAGGGAGAAGACTGAGGCCAGGGAAGCCCAGAGACGGGTCCAGGGGAAAGGTGAGGGCTCCCAAAGGAGCCTGATGAGAGTGAGGTAGGGATGGCTTGGTGACCCGCAGAGGTGAACAGCGAGGGAGGAGAAAGGGTGTGTCCAGGTTCCCGATTTGAACAGCGAATGGGTTGTGATATTACATTGTTCACTGGGAATACAGGATGACGTGAACAGTGTAGGTGAGGAGTATGGGTTCAGGTTTGATGGAGTTGGGTTGAAGACACCTATAGGCAATCCAGGTGCAGATGTCCGGGGTGGAGCTAGAAGCTAGAGCTAGTGGAGCTAGAAGC
>PVKM010044274.1:0-12314 GCA_004027735.1 Carollia perspicillata | reverse complement strand
GCCGAAGGGATTCCTCACTGAGTTTGTCCTTGTCCCTTTCAGGACTCGCTCCGCAAGCGCTCCCTGAGGCGGCCGCTCCTCTTGAGTGGCACGGCTCAGCCCCACGAGGAGGAGGAGGGCTACAGAGCCCCCGAGCTGTCCACCCGCACCCCAGCCTGTCCTGCCCCACACGAGGGCCTGGCTTCCAGCACCAGCTCCACCGCCAGGAGCCCCCCAGGCCAGCTCAGTGAGCCCACCGCAGAAGAGCACGGGGCCACACCCAGCAGCCCCCCTCACCTGCCAGGCCAAGGGCTGCTGCAGAGGGGGAGTGGCAGGGGCAGAGGTCTTTCAGGGGACAGGCCCGCCATGGACCACAGCCCAGAGGCCAGCAGGATGCCCTTGAAATTCTCCTTGCCGGGTGGGAATGCCAAGACGACCCAGGAGAGGCTGGAGAGAGCATTCACAAGGCAGGGGAACCCACTCCTGCCCCTCAGGTGAGCATACCGGGCCCAGGTGATGCCTCTTCCTAGAGAACCTTCCCTCTTGGTGGCTCCTCGGGCTCACTAAGCAAGGCGTGAAGCGGGAAGGCGGTCACAGTCACTGTCAGGGAGAAAACAGCCCAGAGAGCGTGTGCCTGTGGGGGGCCTGCTGGGGAGGTTCCTCGGCCCCTCTCACTTCTTGTCTGAGCCCAGAATGCTTTAGCAGGTGGCCCTTGAACAGACCTGCGGCTACACGGCCAGGCGCATGTGGTGGAAGCGATGCTCCCTGTGGGAGGCTGGAGCGGGGCTGCTGAGTCAGCGCCCCCGGGCTCCTGTGGGGCTGGTTTTCACCCTGTTCTTCTCCTTGCACAGTAGACCTGGGTGATTCCTACGGTGATTGGCTTCGAGTGTTATACCATCTGACGTTTCTGGAACAAATCCTGCTTGGTCAGGATAGATGGTCTTTTTACCTATCATTGGGTTCAATTCACTACTATTCTGTGCAGGGTTTTGTGAAGGAGGGCTTGGTGGATTTCCTTCCTGGCAACAGCCTCATCGGAGCCCAGCGTCTGGGGTAGGCCAGACGCCGTCCCTGCTTTTCCTGGTCTGTGGCAGAGCTAGTGTAGGGTCGGTGGTGTTTCTTCCTTAAATACCGAGAAGAATTTACCAGTGAAGGCTTCTGAGCATTGAGTTGAAAGATTTTAAATTATGGATTCAGCTGAAAAAAATTTTTAATGTCAGATTTTCTGTTTTTTTTGGTGTATCTATTATGCAAGTTGTATTTTTCCAAGGAATTCTACCATTTTTTCTAGATTCCAAATTTTTTGGTGTGAAATTGTATAAATATCATATCCTCTTACTATAACTTGAGGGCTGTACGATCTTCGGGGCTGTCTCTGTTCTCATTCCTGATACCGGCCATGTGTGTTTTCCCTGTGTTTTGACTAGTCTTACTAGAAGCTGATCGATTGTGCACTATTTCAAAGGGCTAACCTTTGGTCTTGTATATTTATTTTCTACTTCACTGATTTCCACTCCTACTGTGATTGTTTCTTTCATTCTACTTTCTTTGAGTTTAATGTGCTATTATTCCTGTTTTTTATGTATGGATTTTCACAAACTCTTGTTTGTTGCCGTTCTATGACAGTTGTCTTCTTCTCTTGTTACATAGTTTAAGGGTGAACATTTCCCTCTAGTCAGTGGTTGGTTTGTATCCCAGGCGTTAATAGGTTGTATGTTCATTTGCTTCTGCTAAAGTGTTTTCTTATTTCCACTGTGATTTCTTCTTTTGAGCCATGGATTATTTAGACATATATTGATTAGTTCAAAACATTTAGGGTATTTTTCCAGTTATCTCTTTGTTTCTGATTACTAATATTTTCACTTTGGTTATATCTACTCTTTATGATTTCAATCCTTTGGTATTTGTTGATATTTCTTTCTGGTCCAGTCTGGAGCTGGGCGGACTTTCCCACCTCACCTCAGGCCCAGGGTGGGTCACCTCACAGGGTCACATGGGGGGAGGGACCAGCCCCTGGAGGGCCAGCCCGCTGCCAAGAGGGGAAAGGGTGTAGCTGCACCTAACATTCCGTTTTCTCTCTTCCCCGGTTAGCCACTCGGGCAAGTCCTTAGGGTGGAGTGAGCAAAGGGGACCAGATGAAAGGTCTGTGTGAGGCGGAGGCCAGTGTAGCTCCTCCAGGCTCCCAGAAGACACTGGGGGCTGAGAACGAACAGTCGTTGACCTAGATGCAGCTGTGACTCCCATTTTGCAGAAGAGGGAAGTGAGGCACCGAGCACTTACGGGCCCGCCAAGGTTCCGGGGGATGCAGGTCCAAGGGCTCGCAGTTGGATTTCAGCCGTCTTTTGTCTCCGCAGGCATCTTGGTGCTGTGCGTTACCGCATAACTGCATGCTGCACCCTCGGTCTGAAATCAGGGCCACAGTCCCTCCACTTGCTAAACCCAATCGCACCCCCTGCCCTCGCCCACCCCTCCATCAGTCCTCTCTGCCCCCATTTATTTCACTCAGTTCAGTAAACACGGGTGTCAGTCCTAGTGTGTATCAGATCCTGTGAGCTCCCCGGGGTGAGAGAGACGTGTGCAAATGTGATGCTTGTAAAGTGTGACAACGGACGGTGAGATGACAGCAGCGCCGGCTTGTATGTGTGGCACACGCTCCCCTACTCAGCCCTAGTGAGGCTGGAGGAAAGGTGGACCCGTGGAGCCTTCTGGGGGCCTCACAGCATCAGGGCAGGGCTGGGGAAGTGTGTGGCCTGCTGCTTCCTGGGGTGTCGGGGACACGCATCTCTGTGCAGTCAGGCTGGTCCGACCCCGGCTCCTCAGTGCTACTTAGTTGCTGATGGGACTGTTTTCTGCTTCTATTTTTGTTTCTCTTCTGTGTCCTTTGATCTTAGAAAATGCTTAGAATACATGTCTCTGGGTTCCCACTGTGGGGGATGTGGCTTTTGGGGCTATCTGTCATTTATTATACAGACTGGCTTGTCAGGGCTGCCCTCATAGGGTTCCTCTCACAATCAAGTCAGAACTGCTAGGGCTCTGGCCCTGCCTGGGTGGTCCTATCGCCTCATTCTGCCCCCTGCCATCACGCCGTGTGGCAGGCGGGGCCTTCCTGTAGATGTCTGCGCACCTTGCTCTCACTGTCCGCTACCCCCAAACACCTGGCCCAGATAGGCCTTTGAGAAGGCTCAGGTGCAGGACTAAGCACATGGGAGAGGCGATTCTTTGCTTACATGTCCCCATAGCCAGGTGTTCTAAGCCTAGTGGCTCCCCGCGTTGATAGTCGGGCTGGGGGTGACCTCGCTTGTGGGCTTGCAGCCCTCCCCCTGGGCTTGCTGGCCTGTCGTTTGAGTCCCTCGGAGTGAATCTCTGGGTCTTCGGATGGCCACACAGACGGACCGTGTGGTGGATTTTCTGCATATTAGTCCCGAACGTCTCACACTGGCGTCAGGTGTTAGGAACTGGCTTCTTATGTTTCCCAGGTGGGCACGTGCTAAGCAGCCACGTGCTTTTCACCTGATCGCCCCTGGAAATACAGGTGTGACCGTGTCAGGAAGTTGAAAAGGGCTGTCAGCCTCCTCTGGGGTTTCAGCCCAGAGCAATGCCACAGCCTGGGTACCGGAGCCACCGAGCAAATCCATGTCCCCTCAAGTGGCATGAGCCGTGGGCCCTCAGGGGCCAGGAGCACCAAGGTGGGAGTGCTCGTGGCACAGATGGGGTGCCGAGGCCCTGAGAGGAACAGGGGCCTCTCCCGGGTCAGGCAGGCAGTCCCTGAGTTAGGGTCAGGGACCAGGTGGCCTGACGGTGTGGGCCCAAATGAGGGTGAATTCATTTCCTGTTACTTGTATAACAAATTACCATACACTTGTTTGAAAACAACACAAGTTTATTATGTCATAGTTCTGGATGGCAGAGGTCAGCGCTGGGTCTCCCTGGGCTAAAATCAAGGTGTTGGCAGGGCTCCGTCCCTTCTGGAGGCTCCAGAGAAGAGCAGGTTTCCTCGCCTTTTCAGCCTCTAGAGGCTGCTCACATTCCTCGGCCTGTGGCCCCTTCCTCCATCGGCAAAGCCAGCACCATCAGGCCGTCTCAGGCTGCCATCCCTGGCGCTCCCTTTCCTGCCCAGGTCTTCCCCTGCTGAGGAAGGACCCCTGTGATGATGTTGGGCATCTGCATAATCCAGGATAATCACCCGTCTCGAGGATGCTGGTTAGCAATCTCAGCTCCATCTGCAACCTGTACTTCCCTTTGCCACGTAACCCAGCGTGCTCACGGTTTCCGGGGTTGGGGCGTGGACATCTTTGGGAGGGGAAGGCATCATTCCGCCCACCATCGAGGGTGACTGTCTTTTTCTTGCAGCATTTAAGGGTTTTTGGTCTCCTTGTAATTTTTGTTAAAGTGCACGCCTTTTATGCTCTCAGTCTCCCTTTCTACCACACCGAGAATTCTTTCTGTGAATCTTTTCCAGGCATTCTCCCTCGTCTGTCTGTCTGTCTGTCTTTTTCATGTGGGTCACGTGTAGGAAGGGAACCATGGAAGCCCAGGGCTGCTCGGCCCCTGAGATCGGCGGGACTCATTGGGGATGCCTGGCTGTGGGACCCGCCGTGGGGGTCCAGCGAGCTCCGGGTGGTTTCTGGTTTCATGAGCACTGATGGATTTCACCCTGGGGGAAGTAGGGGTCTTCCCAGAACAGAAGCTTAGAGTATGATAGAGTCTGTGGAGTTGAAGTTTGATTTAGTTGGATTTCTAAAAAGGTATTGTAAGTTGAGTGTTTTCAAAGCAGAGTGGAATAGAGACTCCTTGGGACCTGTCTCAGTTCTTAACTGCATAGACGGTCAGGGTGGGAAAGGGCCTTAGAAGTCACGCCCTCCAGCTGGCGGCTGGGGGGCAGGGGCAGGGATGCCCCTGTCTGGCCAACGTGCAGAGCTTCTGCTTCAATTGTGTTGTCCTTTCTGTACTCGGTCGGCTTCTCACACAGTAGTGACCTGTCCACGTGTGACGTCCTGTTCCTCAGCAGAAACTTCCTTGGTTTTGGAGAAATGTGACTTCAGACCCCGTGTTCCTAGAGTCACATCCTCAAAAAGAGCCTGTCAACTCATGGAAATAACCGTTTATTCCATTAGTGTGTTCAGCAACTCCGCAGTGCGCACTGGACTGCGTTAGAGCCGGCCCAGAGAGCTGATCGTTAGCGTCTTTTCCTGATTCTGTGTTCAGCAACGTCAAGGCGGTCGCTCGAGGTTGGCCATGGCAGGAATGTTTACACCATGGGCATTGGCAGGTGCTGCCAGTTGGTGTCCCGCTCCCTGGACAGCCAGTTGTCCCCGTCTACCAGCGCCCCATCTGTGACGTGCCAGCCCCAGCCCTAGCCACTGGTGACTGTGTGAGCGAAGCAGAGCACGTCCCTGCCCTCTGGGAACTTGCACTTCCGATGGGGAGAGGCAGCCAGGGACAACGAGCAGACAAGTCCACAACCTGCCAGCGTGCTGTGACGGAGGGTAAACCAAGGAAGGATGAGTGGGAGCCTGGCTTTGGGGCTGCTGTCATACGAAAAGGTAGCCAGGGGAAGCCTTTCTGGGAAGGTGACACTTGAGACCAGAAGGCGAACAGGGAACCGGCCTTTTGACCCTGGGAGCAAATGCAGAGAGAGAGCAGCCGTGGCCAGGACTTGCCTCTCGGCAGGAGTGTGTGCTTCCTCCTGTTCGGACAGGGTGAGGGAGGGAGGGGGAGAGGGGGGCGGCCCGAGGCTCTGCGAGCCCTGGCTGTCACTCTGGGAGGTTCCGGAGCCCCTGGAGGTCTAGTGGAGTCATGCCGTGTTCAGCTCGTGTTTCCATAGGACCCCCGGCTGCTGGGTTGGAGGGACTAAAGGTGGCAAGAGTGGTGGCAGGGAGACCAGTCAGGAGGCAGTCACAGTAGTTTACATCAGGGGTCCCCAACCTCTGGGCTGCAGACTGGTACTGGTTGGGGCCTGTTAGGAACTGAGCTGCACAGCAAGGGGCGACCTTGAATGTAAAGTGCTTGACTCATCCCGAAACCCCCCACCCCACCAGGTCCCTGGAAACATTGTCTTCCATAAAACCGGTCCCTGGTGCCAAAGAGGTTGGGGACTTCTGGTCTAGAGGAGAGTTGACGGTGGCCTGAATCAGGGCGGTGGCAGTGAAGTCAGTGAGACATGGGCTAGGTTGTATGTAACACACACAGACACAGACACACTCCCAGAGGCCCACACACATGCACACAGACCCAGGGAGACACAGACACACACAGGCACATGCACACAGACAGTCACGTGCTCATGGTGGAGGCGACAGCATTGGCCCGTGGGCTCAATGTGCTTCATTGGAGAAGGTGACGAGGCAAGATAACTCCAGCGTTTGTGCTGAACAGTCATGAGAAGGGGGCCGCTGTCCCCTGAAAGAGGGAGGCTGTGGGAGAGGAAGTTGAGGCCACGGCCGCCGGGCCCCAGTCCGTGGCCCACCAAGACTCTCTATAAGGCCAGAGGTGTTTCTCTTTTCACTGGCCGCCCTGTGGCCTGTGTGTCGTTGGGGCCACATACCTGGAGCCCCACTGTGAGCGGTGAGCTGTCCTGTGGTTCTCATTTCAGGCCCCGTTGCTCATTTGTGACAGGACAATTCCCTTCTGCCTTTGGGGTCCCGTTGAAGCTGTGAAGAGATCGTCTCTCCCACCAGGACTATTACTAGAGCCCGAGTTAACGGTTCTGCCCACAGCTGTTGTCTGATGACAATAAAAGCTACTCCCGGGCTGGCTTTTAAGTGGAACACTTATTTTCCCTGTGTTTGCAGGTTGGGTTTCCGCCTGGGTCAGATTTCCAGCCCTCTCTGGGCCTCTGTGCTCCTGTCTGTAAGTGGGGGGGGGTCGGTGGTTGGCTGGAGCCTCTTAAAGAGCTCCCCATCTCTGACATTCCTGCCCTGCATTCCACCCGTGGCCTTGGCGTGCCCAGACCGAACTTCCGCCTTCTCTATGATCCAGGAATTGCATCCTGTTCGGCTGCCCACTGAGGCCAACCCCGTGTAAAGGACAAGCATGGGAACCACGGCCTGGTGCCTTTGGAGTCCCTCCTAGACCGTGGGCTCCTCTGGGTCCCATGGTTGCACAGAAATGTGATTTAGGGCTCAGCAGCCCAGAGTCACCCTGAACATGAGGATTGTGTTGCCAGAGGCCAGCAGGCTGCTGTGTCCGGCTTCAGGGTTTGGAGCTGGGAGGCAGGCTGATGCCGCATGGTTCCATCTGCCACCTCTGACCCCTCAGCCTACTACTGGCTGAGTGATTTCTGTCTGAGGGGAGGTTCCCAAGAGCCATGGTTCTTAAACTATGATCCCAGGACCAGCAGCATCTGCATCACCCAGGAACTTGTTAGAAACACAGCCTGTTTGACCTACTGAGTTGGGACTTGGGAGGTGGAGCCCAGCAGGGTGGTAACAAGCCCCCTGGGTGATGTGCTGCCGGCTCACGGAACCAGGGACCGAGAAGCTGAGCCTGAGACACAGGGTCAGGGGCATGTCATTTACTGGGGGGCATGCCCTCAGCCAGGGCAGGTCTCAGGAGGCTGAGGGGTATCCTTCTGATCCCACAGGGAGATGAGAGGGGGAGTTGACCCAGAGCTGGTCCCACATTTAAGCCGCAAGCAAGCTTTTTTTTCACTTTGTCAGTCATTGGCTGTGCATTGCCTATGCTGGGGTGGGGTGGGCCACGTGCCACTTCCTGGGTGAGTTTGGCGAAGGGCAGTTCTCTGGGGAAGGTTGCATCCGTGAGCTGTTAGCAGCCACCATGGACAGCGCCTGGGATGGGTGTGCCCAGTCAGGGGCCTCTGGTTGGGGCACTGTGTCTTTCGTGTCATGTTTTTGGGTTGCTTCCACACCCACCCAGCTCCCGGTGTCGTGATATAGATGGACAAGCTGCAAAGCCTATTCATGATGTCACTCCGGTGCCTGGGGTACCCTGGTGAGGTGGGGCCCGCATGGAGGTGACAGGTGAGGAGACAGACCCCAGAGGGGAGACGAGAGTGATTCAGGCCCAAAGTCAGCCCCTCCTGTCACGAACCCACAGCCGTCACTGGCTTCGTGACTGGGTCATGTCCTGTTGTGTCAACTAGACGGGAGGTGTCTCTTGATGCCCTTCTTGGAGCCCAGAGCTGGCACTGGGGACAGATGAGAGGGCTCCCAGGGTCTGCACGAGGCTCTCTGTCATTGGGTGCTGCACTGTGGCCCTCACAGGAGCGGAAGACCAGGGAGCAGTGAAGGGGGTGCTGGGGACCAGGCGGGAGGGCCGTGTGTAGTGCAGAGACTGCATGCCGGGCCAGTGCCATCTGGTGAGGAATGGCTGTGGTAACCCGTGCCGTCTCGTGTGCGTCTCTGCAGCCTGGGCCCATCCAGGGCCCAAAAGCATCACGTCCCTGCCTCTGTGTTGGAGCCGGTGGTCAGTTCCAGGGATCAGTGAATCGGACATTATCAGATTTTCAGGTTTTGCAGGAAATGGACAGCAGGTGGCAGCAGATCATCACCAATCTTTAGGACCCCAGAGACTTGAGTCACCTTGCTGCCTGATTTCCCTTAGCAGATCATCCTGGGTCCCTCCCTGCTAAGGAGGAAGCTGTTGTGGGAAAGAGATCAGTGACCCCCAGCCCCTCCTGGGCTCTGGGTCAGGAGCAGGACCAGCAGGCTGGCCCATCTGGGGCTTGCCTGAGACGGAGCAGGGGGTGTGGCATTGGCGGTTTATCGACTGCTCCCCACAGACAGCTGAGCCTCCCCAGTCTGATGGCACCCGCACTGCATGGGACGATTAAGGGACAGACCTTCCATTTTAATTTGTCCCTGTGCATTGTTTGGACTTGATGTCAGACTGTAGAGTTTCGAGATCAGCTGACTCTTGAAAGAAGCACCGTGCACAGTCGCTTTCCTGTGTGCCAGAAGCCCTGTGTGGATGGGCAGCTTGCCTGGGGCTCCGGGGTGGGTCTGGCCTCACCTCCACAACCACCTCCAGGGCCCTGTCTTCTGTGGCAGGCACACTGCCCGCCCCATCCGGCCTTGGTGCCCTGTGCTCATCTCGTCCCCTTTCCACCTCTTACCTGTGTTTCCCCTCCATGTCACCCCCAGTCCACAGAGGAAGATGGTTCTCTCTCCTTCCGAAGGCTGGCCCCTCCCTTGCACACGAGGGAGATTACACACGAGACATGGCTCCAGCGTGCATGGCAGGCCACCCGGAGCCCCTGTAATGGGGCCGGTGCCCCGGCCCTGTGCTGCATTTATAGCTGCCAGGTACCTTCTGATCCAGAATTTCCGAGGCTCTGATCCAATGCCTCTGCCAGGGGAAAGGGGCTTCCCAAGACTCCGATTTTCTTTGAGATCAAGAAATGCGGCTGAAGAGGTGACAGAGTGTCCACACCTCTCCTTGGAAGGGTGAGTGATCTCGTTTTGTCCATCTTGGGACATCAGGGTAGCAGCACCGGGGGGTGCTCCTCTGCCCGAGGGGTGAGTCCATGGCACGCAGGCCAGGAGGATGTTCCAGGGGCAGTCTCGGCTGCTTGGTGGAAGCTGGCCATGAAGACGGAGGGATAGTTTTGGGAGATGAGTGTCAAAGAGTGGGAGAGTTGTGTGGTGATTCTTCTTTCCTGGGCGCCTTTTTGTCCTCACTCTAAGATTCTTACCTGCTGGTCTGCCAGGTGGCTTCCAGCAGACCTTGGGTACCAGCACCCCAGGGAGGCCCATAGAGAGGTTGGTGACAGTGCCAGGATGAGATGAAGCAAGCGAGGCATCCAGGGTACAAAATTTAAGGAGGCACTCACTCTCAAGGTAGTTCAGCTGTGGTCGAACATCTGCATGAACCTGAAAGTGAGTGCCTCCTTAAATTTTGCACCCTAGGCACCAGGTATTTCTCACCCTAATCCTGGTTTGGCCCAGAGTCCGACAGCTTCTCTTCTACTTCTCACGGTATCACAGACAACCCTCCACACAGCGCGGCGGTTTGATCACGCCTCTTCACTTCCACAGACTCCTTGAGGACAGGAGTGGACGTTCCTTTCTCTTCCTTTCTTCCCCCCAGCTGTCTCCCTGGACCTGCCAAGAAATATTGAGCAAATGACAGAATGTACATAATAGGGAGACTGGAAGGGAAATTTATGTTTATCTGTTTGGGACAGTGTCATGAAAATTAAACTGATCATCTTTAATAGAATTGGAACAATCCAGACTTTATTTTCAAGTTCACTTGTTGGATTTATTCATTCACTCATTCATTTTTTATTTATATATTCATTTAACCAATTAGTTATCCAACCAACCAACCCATGAACTTACCATCCCACCAGCCAACCAGCCCATGAACTTACCAGCCCACCAGCCAACCAGCCCACCAACTTACCAGCCTGCCAGCCAACCAGCCCCCGAACTTACCAGCCCACCAGCTATGCAGCCCAACCCATCACCACTGTGTTGGTCTGTACATGAGTCATTCTGGATGTGGCCTCCTTTAGGAAGCCTTTCCCAGTCTCCCTCTGCCCCATACCCGGACATGGCCCCTTCTCAACCTCCCAGAACCCATGTCACACTGGAGAGGGAAGACAGGCTACCTTGTTTCCCCTGTTGGGCCATCAGCTGTCTGAGGAGAGGGGTGAGTTCTCTGTGACCTCCCTCCCTCCATTTTGCTCAGAATCGTTCTAAACTTACTGGATGGAGCTGAAGTATGGGCTTTGCCTTGGGGGAGGGGGAAGGGAAGTGTGAGGTTTCCCCTCCACTCAAGGAGCATGTAAAAGAAGGGGTTAGTGATTTAGCAACTAGGAAAAGTCACCTAAAAATAGCATGGGTCCCAGAGCCAGATGGGTGGTGCCTGCGGAGATGCCGTAGGATCTTAGAGGAGGGGGCTGCTCCTGGGCTGGGCCTTGAAGCGTGGGCTGGGTTGGAGAAGCCCAGCTGGAAGCCAGCCAAGGGTCTCATGGCTGTGCCTGGACATACTCGCCACTCTTCCCCACCTTCCTTCGAGCCTGAGATTGTTTGGGGATAAATCTGCTGGTGTCCCTGGGGTCTCGTTCCTAAGGACGAAGGCAGCTCCCGTACTGTTCCTCAGCTCCTGTCCGGGGCTGCCCGGGTTCATCCGCATTTGTGGACAGTATTGGATAGAGTGCGCTCACGGCGGCTCGCAGAGAAGAGCCTACGCCCCTAGCTTTCCCTCAGGACTGGAGAGGGCTTTGCTGTAGGGAAAAGGTGGGCATCCCTGTTCCCACCCTGAGCATAACTCTTCGAGGCTGGCTGCCCTTGGGCTGGGCAGAGAGAGCTGAAGCCCTTCCCCTGCCAAATCCTGGCCATCCTGCTGGGTGGGCCTTCCCGCAAGATTGCCGGCTGGTTTTCCCAAATGACGGCCGTGGGCGGAGTGCTGCCGTGACTCAGGCCGCCTGGTGCCTCCACCTTGGAAAGGTGACCTTTGGTGCTGACTTCTGTCGGGCAGAGTTCTTCAGTCACAAAGGTGACCTGCCAGGGCGGTTTCCTGTGTAACTGGATTCCATGTGTGCGCCTCATTCCAGAAAATTCTACTTTGTTTTCTCTGCTCATTCCACAAGCCCTTACTAAAGCCATGGGATTCCTTCCATTTCCTGTTGGGGCCAGGTTCATGGCCATGGGTGGCTCAGAAGTTGAGCCTTTTCCTGACGGCGTAAACAGTGTTTGATCTCACTCTAAATACATGGTATTCAATTTTATTCAATGCAACAAAGCGTTTATGGAGTGCCTCCTATTTGTCGGAATAGTGTTGGGGGGAGAGATGTGGAAGCTGAGGTTCCTGCCCCGAGGAGGCTGAGGCATCCATACCAGTCGCTGTCCTGTGGGACTTTGAAAAAACGCGAGTGGTAAGGGGACAAGGGCAGGGCGCCGTGGAGCTGGAGTCCGGACCGTCTCGGGGACAGCGGAGCTGCCGCTGTTCATCGAGTGTCACTGTTGGCACGTCCTGTTGCAGGAACTTTAGATGTGTGCCCTCCTTCCATCCCGACAGCAACACTAGGCGGGTTATGGGGCCCCTTGTTATAGGTGGGGCAGCTGAGGCACAGAGTGGCCGACCAGTCTGAATTCACGCTGGCAGTCTGGTCCAGGGGCCTCTAGCCTGTTTCTGGGGGCAGAAGGACTGTGGGGAAGCTGGCATCGGCGGGGCCTTGGAGGGTCGGTCTGGTAATTCCGGGGGCGAAAGGCTCCTGAGCTGAGGGGACAGTGTGAACACAGGCAAAGAGGTGGGCTGGCCGGCGTTGCTGGAACACGGGGCATGTGTGGGGCCCGGCGGGGAGGGGGCTGGAGGACCTGCCAGCTCCGTGGAAGCTGGGCCAGGCGACAGTAGAGAGGAAGAGAAAG
>PVKM010044273.1:0-12284 GCA_004027735.1 Carollia perspicillata | reverse complement strand
ATCAGTCTTTCTTTTTTCCTCTCCCCATAACTGACAGCTTTCAGCTACTTCCTTTGCATACATGCTGTCATCCTATCCCAGCTGTGAGAAAACCATAGCCTAGAATTATTTTATATCTCATTCTATAGGTACAAGTCACCAAATAGTGAATGTCTTCAACTCAGCCACATACCAGTAGAAGAGGGAGAGAAAACCCCTACAAACAGCAGAGGTTATTTCTATTAGTTTTATAACCCACTAGCGACCTGCAGTATGAACTTCAGTCAAGGTGAGAAGGATGCCACATCAAGCAAGGCAGAACATTTGTGAGCATCTTCGAGTCCAAACAAGTAATCTACCTTACTTCTGAGTTGGGAATAAGAAAAGTTAGAAGCCTCTTATCAAATATTCATCTATTTTATCTCAAAATCAGCTATTCAAATTGATCAATATTCTACAGGGCAGTAATGATAAAATTATACACAATTTGGTCAATATTTACAGTTATCTAACCTCAGGTGTAAGTCTCTATGCTAAACAAGCAGCGAGGGTATCCCACTGCCTTGAAATCTCTTCTCCACACTGCCTAAATGCCTCGTTCCCTCTTCTCAGGTGTGAAATTCTACCAAATCAAGATTCATTTGGGTTAACAAGCCCATTTTGAAAGGTAAATAACTCTAAGAGAATTAGTTTAACAATTAAATCCTTTATGGAGAGTGCACAGTGCACTGGCTGCCTTAAATTACTTCCCTCCTAAACTTCAGTTGAGATATCCCCAGAGAAATGAATGCTTTAATAGCTGGGACTTAGAAAACAAAAGAGCAATTTTGGGATATGAGGAGAAGGGCTTTAGGTAAAGACATACTTAAGTCAGACTTAAAAATGAAGGGTTAGAGCAGCCAGAGGCATGATGAAGTAAAGAGAAAAGAGGAGAAATGAAAAGCATGAAGGCCTAAAAACAAAGGATGGATACTTCAAAAACCTGCCCTGGACTATACATGCTCCCAGTTTTCAGTGCCATATTGCCTCCTGACTATTCAGATATGAAAACATAACAATATAATAACATACAGAAAAAGATAAAAGTCAAAAGCAGCCTTAATCTCTTCACACTCCATAGAAACAGACACATCATCTCAAAAGTCGTTAATTATGTGATTTAAAACTCTCAGTATACCTTTTATAGTCCACATTTTGGTATCATCTAAAAGGAATAAAAACGTTTTCTGATATTTCTCGATAGCTTTATTGATTTACTTACATTCTTGCAAGTGAAAAGCATATGAGTTTATGGAGGTGGGCCGTCAGATGTGGGAGTCAGATGTGGAATAACTGTTTCATACTTGCATTTCTCAGACCATTAGTCTAGTCATCCAAGGCCAGAAATGAACATATTTTCATTCAAATACTAATCATCTTTCCTTGAATATTCTAGAGATCTGACAGGCCTCCAGAGAAGTTGTACACTGAGCATAGGAAGGCTGAACAAAACTAGGAAGGCTGAACGAAACCAGTTTTTACCAGATTCAAGAGTCAAATGAAGACATTTTAAGTCTATTAACATACTCGGCAGCTCAACTACATTTTGCCAAGAGGTTATTTATAGTTGTGAGAACCAAACAGATAATCTGTAAATTGCCTGCGGCAAAAGTAGTCTTAGGAATTACAAACCTGGGTGGAAGGAGGGGTGTGGTGACCCTCAACAGCACAGTGACGCAGTGGGCTCCGTGAGGACTCCAGGGATTTGTTTCCATGGGAGCTCTGCCCTCACAGCCTCTCCACTCATTGCCCTGGACAGTCTTTATTTAACCTGTTTCAGCTCTGCTCTCCTCCCTAGTGTGAGTTAATCTAGCAGCCCTTTGGAGGAAAAACTGATTTAAATGATTTGTAAACAAAAGGTTGTATAGAATAGAGTTAATAGTAAACAACAAGGCTTTAGCACTGGATAGTATGAGTAAATCAGTTCCCAAGCACTTTTCTACTCTATCTTCAACAATCATCTGACAGTTTTTACAAAATGCTCTCACCTCTGCTGTCAAACCAGTCCTTTCCAGCCCTGCACAGTTGCAATATCTCAGGATTTTAAAATTAGCACCAGAGTCTATATCACAAGCTCACCAAAGCAGTAAGGTCTAGAACTAACTTGCTTTTAGAGACAAATGACAGTGACCACGTTGTGGCTTCCGTGAACAATAGACTGTGCCAACAGAAACCAGACCCATAGCTGTCTGGGAAGTCCTACTCACACCAGATGAGATAGGAAAACAGTTCCAAAGCTGGTGTTTCAGCACCGAGGCATGAACTTACTTGTTAATGTACTGGATAAGCCCTGGACACACATTTGAAAGCCAATACAGGGGTGGGGCAAAGTAGGTCTACAGTTGTGAGTACAGAAAACACCGTTTATTCTTGTATTATTAGTGATTAATTATTGTATTATTTTCCATACAAACAATTGCAAACCTACTTTTACCCCACTCTGTGTTCTCTTCTTCATCGTGTATGTCCAATACAGCAGACTGACCTTTCAACCCATTCATTTTCTTGATCTAAATCCTAATCTACATTAGTCTTTCCTTTCACCTCCACAGGTTCCTGACTTGGGTGCTGGGGCAATTGATACTTCTAATATCCCTATCTATTTATTGTGTATCATTCTGAGAAAGGAACAAGCTGAGTAGAAACAGTGTTTTATGTATGTTATGGCCTACCTAGTTTACCCCTCTCAGATCCAGAACCTTGATTTCAATCATCAGTCAAGTTTGCTCCATCCAAATTCCCATTGATAAGCACACCAGAGGTGGAGTTGTTGCTGTTGTTTGTGTTGTTGTTGTTTGTAAGTAAGATTTATGAAAGTGATACAGAATTTGTTTAAGTCTTACCCATGGAATGAACACTATATATACCTTTTATTGTATAGCTAACTTGAGTTACTCACATGCAATTATAGTGGGAGTTCTGCAATACACGTTCATCTTCTCTCCACTAAAAGATTACTGAAAACCCCTTGATAGGATGTTAAAAAGGAGTTTTAGTTCTAATATAGCATGGTTTACTCTCCTTGCATCATGCAGGCCCTGCTCATCCTTTTTTATGGGCCTCATGTTGTGTTTATTCATACCAGTCTAGGCTGAAAAAATGTTATCTTTTATCATAATACTTATTCATAGTCTATGAGACCTGCTAGAGTTAAATTGAAGTACTAGCTTTAAGGATTGTATTTCTAGGAAGACTTTGCTTTCTTCAATGTGCTCTGAAGAATATCTGCCACCAACTGATCCTTATATTGTTTCTGTGATGCTGTACTTCATCTCCCACATCTGAGTCCCCCATATGGTTGGGGCCAGCATGAGTTCTGCATGTGGCTGTGCTGGGAGCCACAATCAGTTATGATCCCTTTAGTAGAGAAAGTAGCTCCTGGAATGGAGACACGAAGCAAAAATGTACTTACCTACTTTGTGGAAATATGGGCAGTGTGGTTTCATCTGTATGCCACCATTAATACTCATTCCAATTCTCCTTCTGGTTAGCTCCAACAGTAAAATCAGTTCTCCAGCTTCTCCCTGGAAGGAGTTTGTCCATGCAGCTATCTCTGCAACTTTTGTGGCTGCTATCTGAGGGACAGGCCCTCAAACCACCAGCTCTGATAGCCAAGGAGGCTCAGCATTTATGTGTCCCATAGGAACATATTAACCAAAATATCAGTTTTTAAATGGGTGTGCAAGCATTTCATGCAGCTTTCTCCCCTTGACTCTGCAAAAAATGGTATCCACACTAATTAACAGCACGTGGGAATTTTCTGTGACTTTCAGACTTTGGTGTATTAGACTACTGGTCATTGCTGAAATGTTTAGCGTTTGACTTTCCAGTTGCTGCCTGAGTTTGTTCCTTCCTTGCAGGAGTTCAATGCATAGAAATAAGGACTTTCTGAAATACTCCAGATTGCTCATGATTAAAAGCAGCTTGTACCAAAAACTTCACAGATGCTTACCTACTCAAGATTTAAGTTTATCTTTCTTTCTGACCCAGGATGTTATACCATCTTTTCATCTTCCTTTAATCCACAAGCTTCCCATTTGCCGTCTAGCAGAAAAAGACTTTTTCCCACATTTTTCTCTATGGCTTCAGGTGAAAACCACTGACATCACAGCTACCTACCCTACACAGCTGAGTTGCCCTCAGCTCTAAGCAATTCTAGCATTTCTGGTGCTTGTCCCTGGAGACTCAATTCATCACACTTGCTTCAGGTCAAAACTGTTAAAGTTGTAACATCCTTACATTCTTAAAGCTAGCTCTAGCCCCAGGAAACTCCTGCGTCTCGCATCTCTCTAGCACTAAAACCATGAAAAAGATCTTAGATTATCTAGCCTTCCTCCTAACATTTGCCTGAACTGGAAAGGAATGTAACCTATACTGTGCCCAGAAAGAGAACCCAGGGGAGCAAATTATAAATATGTTCCTAATTCATTTAGGGAAGAGCATATACTCAAGAGCCAGCAAACCTGGTTTGGTGTTTTGGGTCCATTTGTATTGCTTGAGAACCCTATGATATCATGCCATTAAGACTCTAGCTATTTGGATTATACAACTTATTCTGGTTCTTGCTATTTCCACTTACCAAGAAGTCTTCTAATTACAGGCTGACTTCCTACATAGCTTTTCCCACACTGAGCTGATCAGCTGACACAAGTATAGCAATTTTCTTTGAAGGTAAGTTTCTCATTATAAATTTATGCATTACCCTAACTTGTTCATCACTTTCATGTGAGCCTGGTTAGTGTAGCTTATCACCTGGAACACATCACTTCTATAAAACATAAACTTTCTGGACATAAAATTTTTTGGCCCTACCCTTAGACTTTTAGGGACTCATAAGGATATATAGTAACCAGGGTTAAACAGTCAATTTAGCTATAATCCTGGGAGTTCTTTAACTTACAATTGGGCATCTGGTTTCTTTATGTCTTATTTACAACTTCAATTACTATAGAATTATAAACACACACAAATTATTTTTGTATTAATCATTGGCACTTTGAATGAAATTCCTTGAATGAATCCACTTTGAATTCTTTGTTCATGACTAGTATTGGTACCTTTAAAGGTAAGTCTTGAGTTGCTTTACTTTACCAGTAGTTTGATAAATTTTCAAAGGCCTTGGTTTCCTCACAAAGTCTGCTATTTTCTTAAAAATTTAAGGTAAGAATTCTTCTGAGGAGTCCATTTAACAATTTATTAAGAAGAAATCAATGCAATGTTTCCTGACAGCAAGTATAATATATTCCTAATTATTTCTTCTTTTCCCAAATCTCTGACTTTCCAGATTATTGTTTAAACACTATCTTTCTTCAAGGCACCACCAATTCAGTTAGATTGACCTTCCTCAGCAACTATCCTTATATTGGGCTTTTCTTTCTTGGTTGTAGGGTTTTTTTCTGATCCTACTTGATTTATTGATTTCTTTTCACATAGAGTCTCCTGGTAAGCTTCAGTCCATAACCATTCTCGCCTTTTGTTATCTTCTAATAATTGTCAAAATGGGGGCCTGACCAAGTAGCTTACTTGGTTAGAGCATGGTCCCAGTAAACCAAGGTTGTGGATTTAATACCCAATCAGGACATATACAAGAATCAACTAATGAACGCATCAATAAGTGAAACAACAAACCAATGTCTCTCCTGTGTCTCTCTCCCCATTTTTCTCTCTCTATCTCTACAATCAATTAAAAAAAGAATGTCAAATTGGGGATTGTTTTACTTGTATAATTGACGTTTGACTATTTGTCTTGACTTCATTTTTAAATACTTTCTCTTCTTCCCTCCTCTTTGTTCTCATCACACTGGTCTACTTTGTGTAGAAAGAGGCAGGGATAGGGATCTGAGTTCTGAACTTATGTGTAGAGAAAATAGCTACAGATTTTG
This sequence comes from Carollia perspicillata, assembly GCA_004027735.1. Taxonomy (NCBI): domain Eukaryota; kingdom Metazoa; phylum Chordata; class Mammalia; order Chiroptera; family Phyllostomidae; genus Carollia; species Carollia perspicillata. The sequence goes on along the minus strand of PVKM010044273.1, from coordinate 6,384 downwards.
CATAATGCCCAATTGATTTTCTCTGTGGAAACTTACCTCACTCACTCAATCCCACAATGAAAAGTGAAAAGTACTGGAGAAGTCCCTGAAGGAAGCTCTACTCACATTCAGCTTTTAAGACTCTTTTGCCCCTTCTGTATAAACTACATTAAAGTTCTCTTAAATTGTCCCTTAGTACACTTCTAATGCATTCTGCATTATGCAGCCAGTGTGATCTTTTCTAAAATGCAACATTGGCCTTTCAATATGATGATGATCCAAATCATTTCCAACTCCCCTTTCTACACAACTAAAACTCTGAGGTAGCAGACAAGCTCTTCCACATCTGGCCTTTTCCTTTCTCTGGGCCCCTCTTTTCACTGGAGCTTCCCCCAGAGCCTGCTTACTTAACATGGTCAACCTCTGCAAGTTACCAGTGTTTCCAAATGGCCTTCCCACATGTTGTTCCTTCTAAATACAATCCCTTTTCTCCCATTTCACCATGAAAATCTATTAACTTCTTGAAACATATTTTGTGTCACTTCCTCTGTTTGATGCTTTTTTGAATCTATAGCCACTGTAGTCCTGGCTTTTGGCTCTAATCTACTTTTTGGAGGCTTATTAGGACCTCTATAACTCATTATGCTCATTTACTTATATTATATGTCTCTCTTTATAAGTCTGTAGGCTCCTAGAACATGCATGCAAATGATATTTTATCCAGGATGCATGGCAGAATATTATTGGAGATGGATATTTTGCTCCAGGAATTTGTTAACATTATCCTACAAGACAAGTATATTCTACCAATCCACAAGCATGAATTTGGAATTTGTTTTTGGGAAATGCAAAATTTTCCCATCCTTGAACAATCTTTGCTCAATTTCCTCAGTGATAAAAAGCATTCATTAGAATGGTTTAACAAAGATTATGAATGTGGTCAAATGGCAAAATGTGTCCAAGTGGTCCATGTGAGCCACAGTCCAATAATAATCCAGTGTTCTCATCAGTGAAGAAGGTGATAACAGTACTCTCAACACACTAACAGATCATTCATGCACACACACACACGTGCTTTCTAGGCTTTGGGTTCATATTTATCTATAAGCTGACATCGGACTGCAAAGCATGCATGGCATGATATTTATCAAAGCAGAATTTCTAAACTTAGTTCATATAGTCTCAACTAGCAATAGATATTTGCCTAGCAAACTCCAATTTGGAAGTTTTCAACAGTCTAACTCTTTTTTTTGGGGGGGGGGTGCTGACTAGATATAGAAAGGACCGAGAATAATGTGTTATTTTTGGAAATTCCTTCAATAATCAGAAATCATAAAAAATTGCCCAGAATTATCTTTTGTGTTGCCTGTATCTCAGTTATATTCAAGTCTGACTCTAGTCTTTTAAAAATTTGTTCTTATTTTCTTTGAAATTATTGGAATAATAATGTTATCTTTAGGAGCAAAGACAGTGTTGTTTTATAGATTTAGTAATGATCTTGCATATTATATTCAATAGTTATTTAATGACTCAATATATAACATATCTCATGACGTTCTGTTCCATAAATATAGATGATAAGTGTCACAGATATTTACGTCCATAAGTATAATGTAGGCAGATACTCAGATAAAAACTTAACTGGAAGAAAATATCAAAAAAGCACAAAATAAGCTAAATTAGAACATATTTTCTTCTTTGCTATTTCAAATGTATTTTATTTAATTTAATTTTTATTGTTGTTCAAGCATAGCTGTCTCCATTTCCCAACCCTCTGCCTCACTCATCCTTGCCCCCCACCCTCAATCCTATCCCCTTTGGCTTTGTCCATGTGTCCTTTATACATGTTCCTTGATGGCCCTTCCTTTATTTTCCCTCATTATTCCTGCCCACCTCCCCTCTGGTTATTGTCAGTTTGTTCTTTATTTTGTTGCCTCTGGTTATATTTTGCTTGCTTGATGATTTGGAAGCAACCTAGGTGCCCATCAGTAAATGAATGGATCAAAAAACTATGGTACATTTACACAGTGGAATTCTATGCAGCAGAAAGAAAGAAGGAGCTTCTACCCTTGCTGACAGTGTGGATGGATCTGGAGAGTATTATGCTAAGTGAAATAAGCCAAATGTATATTAAAATATCAGAGTTCCACAAGTATTATTGCTTATTTGGTATAGATCATATCCCTTAAGGGTTTTTAAAATTATTTAAGCTTTCCTTATATTCATGGCATTTAATCCCAAAGTGGGGTATTGTCAGAACATTCTTTCTTCTCTCCCTTATTTTCGCTCATACTAAAATTTATCTCAGATGCAAATTGATAAGTTGATTGCAAAAATAATTTTCTAATTATTTAAAGTAATTTTTGGAGACCTTCAACATAAATTTAGTAAATAAAATCAGCTATTACTGTATAATAAAGGCAATTTTGCCAATCCCCAAAAGGAATATGTCTCACCATTACGAACTATCTGTGAAAGAATTCTCTGATCCAATATAAACATAAGTATGTAAATAAATTATATTATGTAGTTTAAAGGGTCAGTTGTAGAAACAGGGAAATTTCTGTAGGCATTTCAAACAAGAAGGTACTTGTAAGATCCAAGATGGCAGCAGAGCACCTGGTAGTTGCATCCTCTTGCTCCCAGACCTGGTTTGGTCTTGTAGCTAAACCACAGAGCAATCAACTTGAAAATCCAGCTGAGAGTGAGTGAAAGCACGTTGTGTGTACGTGGATGAACGTGTTGTGCATGCGTGTGAGTGGGCCTGCCTGCCCCTGAGAAGCACTCTGAACCGGCAGCCCAGGCTCTCCTGCCAGAGCAGCTGCTGTTGCAGCTGCCCAGCCCAGCATTTCTAGCTGCACACATTTGGGGCAGGAGCCATTTTGAAGAATTTAAAATATCCTCCTCGTAAAGAAGCCTCTGGAGTGCTAGCACCTAGTCACCCAAACGTGTCTCTGTGCTCTCCACCCCAGGGAGGGCTGCATACCACACTGCTAACAGGAGCCAGGATTTAGGGTCTGCAGTACTTACTGGGGAGGGGACTTTGTTTCCCTGACCTTGGGTTCCATGGGGAACTGTGAATGGGAAAGAGTCTAACTGAGGAGGCTGTGGTTTAGCTCAAGACCCTTGCGCTCTGGGCGGGGAGAGAGACAGCTGCAGTGGGGCCCCTGCTGGTTGAGGAGATAGCACTACCCAAGCAGGCCTGCCTGAGGCTGAGACTCACTGGAGGGAGCAGCGAGGGCACCCCACTACCGCCCCATGCTTAGAATTGCTGCTGGACTCTTCCCAGCATCATCCAGGAGAAATCCCAAAAGAAACTTTATCTAAAATTGTCAGAGGCTCTGGCAGGCTGTGGTGAGCCCTGACTGAGAAAGACTTTGTGTTTTTTGTGAAGGGGAAGCACTGGAGAACAGGCCCATGGGGTACAGGGGTGGGGGTGGCACACAGAAACTGTTTTAGAAGAGGAGCTGGGGGGAGACTTGGTAAGGATCCTGTGCTCACCTGTGTGCATATCCATAGCAGCTGTACCAAAAAAGAAACCAGAGTGATAGTGTGTCGTGGCCACCGCAGCATTATGGAGGAGACATGAGACAAATTCACATGGACTACCGAGTCCTGGGGAGGAAAAGGGGATGGCACAGCTACTCCCTCAAGGGAAGAGTGCCCAGGAGCAGCCTGGCAACTCTCTCAAGGGGAGAGTGTGCTGACCCTTGCCTGGACAGTGGTTTTATTGGGTTTCTTGTGCAGGAATTCAGGTACAACTTATTAATCATTCTCAGGCAGTAAGGATTAGGCGATAGATAAGGAACCATTAGGGCTTATTCTGATTTAGGGTCTGTTAGCTAAAAGGCTATGAAACTTTGGAAAGTAAACTGTTTCTTGCTCAGGTCTTTGTCATTTAACTAAGAGTGTTCTTAGCAAAGCAGGTCTCACAGGAATTTACATATCTTTTCTCAGGCATGATCACCTGGGGAGCCTGCCCTATCCAGCACAGGGCTGCATCACCCTTTGTTATTGTTTAGGCTTAAGTCGACCTGAAGAGGCAAGGTAACCAAGGAATTACCAGAGACTTCTTGAGGACTTAAGGGAGTCAGGCTTCATCAAAGCCGAGGGGTGAGGGTCCAGCACCCCTTTTCTGCATAACCCCTTAAGTCCTTCCCTGGGACCTCCACATGATCATGCCTATCTTAGGTCATTCCCCCCTTAGGGAATCTTATCTGTCATCAGCTAACTGATCAAGCATTGGAGGCCAGTTATGAAAAAAGGAGCAGAAGTGATGCTCCTTCCAGGGAGATAAGCTCTGTCCCCTTAGTGTCTCATGGTCTGGAGGTTGCTCACTCAGCCTTAGCCATGGCGGGGTTGGTAGGGGGTTACAGCTCCTGAAACCAGGCAGGGCGGCTCCCAACAATAGTGGTGTATTGAAGGGACTACGAGGCCTGATCCAGCAATGGCTGGTGAGCAGGGAGCTTAGCAGAGTGGAGAGTTTGGGCCTGAGTCTTCAGCGAAAGTGGCAGGCTGGGGACTGGACAGCCAGGAGCTGAACCTCTGAACTCCTTTGCAGGCAGGTATCCCTCCCAGGTAGGCATGCCCAACCCCCACCTACTGGATAACAGGCTCTGCAGATCAGTGAGGCCCAGCTAAGGAGCCCCCTGCTGGGTGAATATCTGCAGGGGAAAGAAGGAATAGCTCTGTAAGGGCCCTTTCTACCAAACACTATGAGCTACACTGTTCCCTAGACCCTGATCCACTGAAACCAGCCGAGCAGAGAGATTAGAGACAGGCACAACAATGGGGTGTTTATGGCCCCACCCAGCCTCAGTGCTTAGACAGAGCCTGTTCTCTGTGCCAAGTGAGATATTGCTGCCCATTTTACATAGATTGGTCCCTCACAGGAACTGGACAGGTAATTTATCAGAAATCATACATTATTGGAAAGAATCTGGGACAAACCAAGACATGTGGCAAGGGGAAGGGGAAACACTTCCACCATCTTCCCTGAAGACTGAGCAATGCCCTGTCTGGTGACCCAGGGTTCACACCCTCCCAATCCTACCAGAGGGTCCCTCTGCTGACAGGTGGAGGAGGTACTGTCAGTCCTCTTGGATGATTAAATCAACCACTCCTGGGCCCTGTTTTGATGGAAACCCAGCAGGAAAGAAGAGTGGGGAGCAGCCAAGTCTGAAGGAGACAACCACAGACTGTGGGTCACTTGTAGCCTCAAACAGGGTGCCTAGGCTTAGACTAGGACACCATCTGACATCACTAGAGTTGGATCCTGAAAGAGAAGAAAGTGGCAAACACTGGACTCTGCTGAGACAAATCCCACCATGGTTGCTTTTCAGTATTTGTGTTATTTTCTCTCCTGTATAGCTTTTTAATATTCATTTCTTTTTTCAAGTTTGTTCCTTTTATTTCACTAGTTTTTTATTTTAGTTTATTTTAAATCTCATATATTGCTCTTCTCTACTCCATTTTGCCTTCTTCCTTCCTTTTATTTTTGTTCTAAATTTTATTTTTCTCTTGCTATGACTTGTTTCTATTCCACATTCTTACAATTTCTTCCCCCTCCAACCTCTCAAAACCATTTTTCTTGATATTAGTCATCTTACATTCTTTTTCCCATTTTTAAAATACCCTTATTCTCTCTCCACCTTTATTAATCTTGGCTCATTGGTTGTCGATATGGTGGTTGTTGTTTTATTTCTTCAATTTTACTCCTAGACTGTTACTATTTTTATATTTCAAATCTGAAATTTTACTGTTCCCTTCTACCACTCCATTTTGCCTTCAGCCCGCCCTTTCTCTTTTTTCATTTTAAATTTTAATTTTTTCCTCTCTTAGCTTGGTTTTCATTCCTACCTCTTATTATTTAGTCTTTCTCTATCCTCTCAAAATCACATTGCTTTCCTTTAGAAATCTCATAAGCTTTTTAAAAATTTCCCTTCTTATTTCCCATTCCATCTGTATGAATCTTTGATTATTTGTCATTGATATTTCTGTGATGGGTCTTTTTATCCAAGTTGGTTCCTTTATTTTGCTATTATTATTTTTAATTGTTTTTAAATTAAATTTTATTGATTTTATTGATTGTTATTACAGTTGTCCTGATTTTACCTCCCTTAATCCTCTCCACTCAGCACCCTCCTCTCCCTCAGATAATCTCCTCACCATTGTTCATGTCCATGGGTCAAGTTCTTTGGCTACTCCATTTCCTATGCTGCACTTTAAATCCCCATGGCTATTCTGTAACTACCTATTGGTACTTCTTTCTCTTTTTCTTGTACTTCTGTTTTTATTGTTGTTTAAGTACAGTTGTCTCCATTTTCCTGCCACCACTATCCTCCACCCTGCCCACCACCACCTCCCTCCCTCTATCCTTCCCTCCTTTGGCTTTGTCCATGGGTC
>PVKM010044272.1:0-12283 GCA_004027735.1 Carollia perspicillata | reverse complement strand
AAAACATTCCACTGTGAGTTATTTTAAGAGCTGGATATTATCCTATAACAAACAAATCTTGAGAAAATTAAGTTATGAAAATCCAAGTAATTATCACCGAAAAGCAAGTATCTCAATAAATAACAGATTTTACAGTCTTATTCTCAGGGGAAGTGGGTGTTAGAGTTACAAAGTTCATTAACAAAAGCAGTTTTCTAATCTCATAATCAACTTTAAGAGGAAAGAATTGTCCTTAGTATGGGTAGTCATAGACGGTAGAAAGATAATTGCTAGAAATCAGCCTTGACTGGCTTTTCTTTCAGAAGTTTCCAGTGGATACCTAGAAAATATCCACAGTCTTTTATGAGGGGACTGTGGCTCTATCTTACCCTCAAAATAGATTTATTTCTTTGGTAATAATTCAGGACTGGAAGAAGTCGTATCACGCACAAGAACTTAAGCACCAAATTTGTCGTAAAAAGCTTTGACTTGGCCGATATCCTTGATAGTTTAGAGGCACTCAGAAATGTCTTGTCTTGTCCCAGGAAGGAGGTTTGCTGTCATCTGCATGGATATCGCCCAAGCACATCACACGGGACGGACTGGAGACTTTGCCGGAAAGGCCTACTCAGCAGGCCTGTCTTCCGCACAGAGCACAGAGCAGCACGTATCTGCTGTTTTGTTTGTGTGCCTGCCAGTGCAGTCGGGCGTTAGCATCCCTTCCTTCTTCTGCTTAATTAAAAATTCAATTTGACCAATGACGATTTGAAATGCATTATAAGCAACAAGAATTTGGTTCATCAGGAATCTGTTGGGTTTTTTTTTAATCACTTTCTCACTGTCTAAATTTGCAAAATAACTCCCAACCAAAAAACAACTTCAGGCTGCTGCCTGAAGTCGACGTTTATCTGTTCGCTAGCACGAGGAGAACACTGAGCTAAGTCAAGGGAGATACATGCACATATTCCTGGAAGGGTAATTTTAGAACCAGTTTCAAAGCTGACTCTAATTCTAAAACATCTCTGCCCCTTAGACCCACATGGAGATGTTACCAGCCTCTGAGATGTCATCGAGTAGTCAAGTGGTTTTTTTTTTTCTTTTTGCCAGAAGTGGAAGAGATCACAGCTGCTGTGGCTTCCTTGCTGGGAGAGGGAGGGTGGGGGGCAGTTTATTAGAAATAACTCTAGACAGGTTGTGATAAAAGCAGACATACAAAGCCCCAGGCTATTGATTGCAAATCTGGCAAGGCTGCAGGCCATTCTCATTGCAGGCAGGGCACCGCAGGGCCCGGTAGGACTCCTTAAATCTGTTGGCCAGCATCGAGAACTTGCTGCCATGGCACAGAGAGCAGGTGGCACTGCCCGACCCTCGGCAGTGAAAACAGTTGTCGTCTGGAAGCTCCCCCTCCTGCAAGAGATGGGTGAGGGTTTAGTTACAACAGCAGTTCAAGGTCATCAATCCCATGCAGGTCAAAAGAGCACTGGGCTGCTGCAAAGGCTATGGCAAAATAAGAGGAAAATGTTTCCCACAGATGCCAAGGAAGGAACTGGCCAGCGGCTCAGAATAATCACAACAATTTTATCAATGTGGGTTTCCCTGGTGGACACCTCTAAGAGACCATCCCCTGCTACCATGCCTTCACATTCTTCGTTGCCCTTGTCGCCATGGGGTCAAAGACTTAGCTTTTCTTATTGCCAAATACCAAGAGTGAACATTTGTAGCCTGCCTAGTAGGTGCCAGGTGCTGTTCTAAGAGCTTTCTTCCATATATCAACCCATCTACTGCCCACTACATCCAATGAGATGATACAAGGATTATCCTATGCGACAGATGGGAAAATGAGACCCTGAGAAGTTCTGTTACTTGCCAGTTGTCACACAGTGTGGCAGAAAAAGAGGCAGGTTTTGCTCCGAGGCGGTCAAGCACCAGAGTTTATGCTCCTGTGATTTCATACACAGCCCCTCGTTGTAGTTGTCCAATGTAGGTGCTCAAGAAAGATTGTTTTGTGTGACTGAGAAACCAAGTGGATGAATGAGTCAATGCTACAACCTGTGGGAGCTTAGCTCTGAATTCTTGCAATACTTTATCTTTGTTCTCTTTGAGAACTGCCATGAGGCCCCAGGATGATGGAGGTCTGCCTCTGGCATCAATTCCACACCTTGGGCAGTTCTCTTCACCTCTCTAAATCTCCATTTCTTTACCTGTGAAATGAGAGTGATGAGGCTTACCTCTGAGTAGCTGCAGTAACTGATGGGAGAGTATATGAAAATATCATATTATCAGGCATATTAGGGGTTCCACGTAAGAGTTATTTCACTTGGAAGCCTTGCTGATATGTCTCCAGTCCTCTCCTCACACCTTCTGAAAAATGCTCCATCTACTGGCACGCTCTCCCCTAAGTCATCTCACGAAAGTTGGCCATCTTTGCACTACTGTGTGGAGACCATGCAGAGACCTGTAACCTCCCAAGAAATAAGGAGAGCTACCAGCTCTATACCGAGTGGATTAAGCACCAGGTCTCGTCCATTTCATCTTCAAATCCATCCCTTTTTTCCACCCCACAGCCACAGTCCTAGGGCGGACACCTACCAACTCCGGCAGGAACTCAGTGTGGATGCCTGCCTCTGGTTCTGTGGGCTGTTCTCCCCACTGACACTCATTAAGTGGCCTGCAGCGGTGATCGCCACTCAAGAAACCTTTTAATGAACACGTGCCTTCCAGATAAACTTCAGCTCAAAACCCGGTCCCCTCAGCTGCTTTAAATGTTTAGTCGCATCTTTCCTCAGGCTCTTAGCTCTCCCGCCAGCTGAGCTCCAGGGACCTTTCCCTCCCCCGCACATAGCCAAGTCCTACAGTTCTCAAGGTTCTCAAGTGTTCGGGAGCCTTGCCCACCCACAGGCCTGGACCAGGAGTCCCACCCACCTGTACTGCCCCCTGCAGGGCAGTCTCTGGCACTACCAAAAGCCCCTGCTGACTAGACAAGGGAGCTCTTGGAGCTGGCCCATCTCACATCACTCCCTGGATATCCAGTGCGGTGCCAGGAAAGTATTTGCTGTTCACATATTTGCCAAAAGAATAAACAAAGAAAGCAATGATGTCTAGAGAACACTTTCTATTCTTAAATTCTAGGAAATACCAACATAGCTAGAACCCACAGGGATGCTCAACCCAGCTAACACTGCTTTCTTTTATAACCTTGTAATAAAAATAATCTCCAAAAAGGGAGGCATTAGTTCTGAAAATAGCTCCATTGTGCTGTACAGTGCTTAAAACAGTGTTAAATTTTATTCATTCTAGATTTGGGGAATGGAAGTGATTATCCAACCAACAAAAACCTAAATCCCGTCTCTACACCCTTTTGTTAATATTTTATTGATTGTCGCCATACTTTCATATATTAACAATGGAGGAATTTGTTTTCTTCTCTTAAAGTATTCAGGAGAAATACATTTGCCAAAATGTTCTTTTTTTTAAAATGAGTTTGACACCGCTGATAGTGTTCAGGAAGAGTGTTGTTTTTTTTAAAGATTTTATTTATTTATCTTTAGAGGGGAAGAGAAGGAGAGAGGGAGAGAAACATCAATGTATGGTTGCCTCTCTTGCATCCCATGCTGGGAACTGGCCTGCAACCTAGGCATGTGCCTTGACTCGGAATCGAACCAGGACCCTTTGGTTCCCAGGCCCGTGCCCAATCCACTGAGCTATGCCAGCCAGGGCCTGCCAAAATGTTCTTAAAGCAAATTGCCACAGACCATTTATCTGTCAAATTTACGCGTTATACTTGATCCCAGTGAGATTTTGATGCTACAAGTTGATGTTGTCAAAGAAAGTACAGAAGAATCACAACATAACGCTACACATGTGATCTGAAAATTAGTTTCTGTAGAATGTGAGGTCAGATATTGAAAGATTAATAATATGACCCAGTAAGCCTGCTAAAGAGAACAAAACCAAATCACTAATCAAATCATTAACCAAATCATTAACCAAGTCATTAATCAAATCATTAACCAAATCATTAATCATTACCCTGAGTGTTGTTGGAGATTTCACTGGAGTTTCTATTCTTACCTTGGGTCACTACCCTCCTCCAACCATTCACCCTCAACATGCTCATTTAATTATTTAATGATCCATTAAATCAAATATTCACTGAGCCACTACTCTATACAAGGCGTGCATGATAGAAGCATCAGTCTTCCATTCTCATTATGTTTTAAATTCTTCTCAGAAACTCTTCAGTTACAGGACTTAGAGCATAGCTGTACTGCATAGCTTAGGTTCTACAGCCAACAAACCTCCACAAACCACCTCCTACTGCCTCCACGCCCAAGATGAGGGGCCTCAGCTTTCATTGCAGACCCAAAGGCTTGAATAGCCCTGAAGATGGGAACCAGCACCAATTTGGAGGCTGCTTAGCAAAGTGGTCACCACCATGAGATGGGCAGTCAGCTGGACCTGAGTTTGACTACTGGCTCTGATGACCTCTGGCAAGTTACTTAACTTCCCTGAACCTTGGTTTCCCCAGCCACAGAAGGAGACTACTGGTAATGTCCACCTCACAGAGCCTTTGCAAGCATGAAACGGACTATGGCGTGGAAAGGATCGGGCACGATGCCTGGCTATTGTGGGCCCTCAGTAGATGGTAGCTTTCATTACTGGTATTTATTTTTTATTGCTATTATTTCAAAGGCAAGAGTACATAAAGCATAAAGGAGCCCAGATGATATATGGTCTCAAATCCGCTGAACACAGGGACAGGTCTTGCCCCTTCCACATTTCATTGGTGGCTCAATTCAGTTCTCCCTCTCCTTTTCCTCCGTAGTTGTTACAGAGGCTAAGCATGGCCTGGCTTTCAGCCTCACCCGCCCTTTCATCAAGGTCCCTGCCACTGCCCTGTCCCACATAACACAGCAGAGGGCCTCCTGGTCAGAAGGGGCTCCTTGGTGTTCATTGACCCTCTTTTCCAGAATAGGCTTGCCTGGACATTTACTGCATGAGGGAGTGGGCAAACAAATAGCAATTTAAAACAGAGTCTACACACAGGGATGGGAGTAAAAGACAGAAAACTGTACTGAAAAACAATTAAAATAATAAATAAATAAATAAAACAGAGTCTAAAGGACAGGCAAGTGAAGTATCGCCTTTCACAGCAAGTTCCTGGTTTATGGCACTACAGCTGAAAAACAGGGCTCTCCCAAATGGAATTTAAAGGTGATTGTCCTATCAAGCCAGTTGTTTTTCCATTCAGGGCTGCTGTGTGATCTGTACTTTAGCATTTCTGGTCTCTTCTGAAAATCAATGCTCCTGCCAGTTATAACGTGGTGAGAAAAGGGACCGAGTGAGTGAACGTTAATGTGGGGAGGGAGCACGTGCATGACGGTGCTGTCTGCTGACTGCTGCACGGCATTCTGAAGAGTGCTGTCTAGGGCAGGCAGGGGTGGAACCCTTCTGACCAGCTAGCACTTGGGTCCCAAACTCCAACATTCTTCCCACAAACATTTAATATGTACTGAGCACCTATTACATGCCAGGGTCTGGTTTGAGAGGCAATGAAACCACCGTCTTACGCCCAACATAAACATGGCCTGTGCCCTCACAGACTAAATCTTACACGGTGAGAACAAACATCAACCAAATGATTGCACAAATAAATATAAGACTGCGACAGTGAGGAGCGGTGTGGGATACCTTGAGGGGTCCCTCCTTGGGAATTTTATCCTTGTGGAAGTCAGGGGAGGCCTCTCTGAGGAAGTGACACCTCCACGGAGACCTCAGGGGCTGATGACAGGCAGCACCAAATCTGCAGAACATTCCAGGCACAAGGAAGTTGCCTCTGGTGGGAAAAAGCCAAGAACACACGAGGGGCAGCTAGACAGGCAGTGCTCCTGGGGCCGAGAGACTGAGGAGAGATGTGTAAGAGATGAGGTTGAAGAGATCAAAAGCGGCCAGGCTACCTAGTGTTTCGGAGAATAAGTGAGGTGCTTTGGTTTTAGCCCGAGTGAAGAGAGGCCAGTGAAAGATTTGGTGGGGAGAAGGGAGGTGAAGGGATGACACAGATTTGCATTTCAAACATATTTTATCAAGCGTGAGATCTGTTTAGAAGGAGACATGAGTGGCTGTGAGCAGAACTTTTAACAAGAGCCTTTCGTGGGAGTCTGGTCATGACCCTCTTGTCCCTGTCCCCTGAACCCTCCCGGGGTGGCGACATCACTCTAGTGCAAGAAAGCCTTTGGCCCATGTTGTCACATGAAAAAAATGGGAGGTGACAGTGTGCCCACAGAAAGCTTCAAGTCCCAAAAGATGGAATCTAAAGAGAAAAAAAATTTCACTTCTTCTGCTATCCAAGCTTTTACTCTTAGTTTAATTTCATCACGATTGCTTTTCCCACTCCCAACCCCACACTGTGAACTAACAAATATTATCAGTCTTCCCCTCATCTGAGCATGTCCGAGCAATGGTTTCCAAGGGGGAGAGTGTGTGCAGAGGAAAACATTTGAACTATTTATATTTTTTGTCTAAAGAAGGCAAGAAATTAAGCTTTCATAATACTTTCAAAAGAAATTGCTACACTAATTTTTAATAAACTAGTTGACACTGGCACCTTCACTAAGACTAGCAGCCACTAGAAAAATATACCCAAGGGACCCTGGAATAAGCATGATGTACTCTGGGTGGTGTGCCTCAGTGGACTGAGTGGCAGCCTGAGAACAAAGAGGTGGCCGGTTCAATTCCAGTAGGGGCACATGCCTGAGTTGTGGGCCAGGTCCCCAGTCGGGGGCACATGAGAGGCAACCAGTGTTTCTCTACCTTTCTTTCTCCCTCCCTTCTCCTCTCTCTGAAAAGAAATAAATAAAATCTTTTTTAAAAAGCATGATGTAAAGTGACCCACTTCACACGTAAAGTGACAATGGTATCCTGGCTCATTCATTCACTTTCAGCACACTGCAACATTTTGTAGTTTACTTGTGCCTGGTCTCGTGGATTTACAAATGATACTGTTTAGTTTAACTAAACTCATCGCCATAAAATCTAAAGACTCACAACTTGATTAGATTTCCTCAAGGAAACTGTGGGTTGAGGACTAGAAGCACCAGCAAATCCCTAAGAAAAGGACAGAGCTATTTTTTTCCATCCCTGGGGCAAGATGTTTCCATTTCTAAGCCACACAGCAGGGTGAAAGCAATAGATACCTAATTATATCTCAAAGAAGTCATTTAAAAATTAAAATTAGGAGTGTCTGAAGTATGGACTTATAACTATGATTGCTAACAGTGTGCCATTAAAATATAATGAAAGTATAACATCTTGAATGTTTAGACATGGTAAGTAGTCACGTTTGAAGGTTTTTACGTAAGTAGTATACAACCAAGACAACTTGGAGACCACTGCAGCAGGGCCGCTCCAAGTGGGACAGCGCACCACTCGGACGCACCTGTGGGTACCGGTTGAGGGGGAAAGCGCTTTCTGCCTCTGCCAGAGGCCCGTTGTTCTGGTCGCCGTTTCCATAGATTTCGTCTTTGCTCAGCAGAGACTCTTCCTCCACCTCTCCTTCCTTCTGGAGGATTTTCCTCATGAAGTCTCTCTTGTCCATGGGGGTGCGAATGATTTTCAGGTTATTCGTGTAGATGATTATCTTTCCAAAATCTATAATAGGTGGGGACTAGAGAAATGGAGAATGAGCATGGGATCTCCACCAACAATCACCAAATACATACAGGGCTGCAGGACCTATTCTCCATCCCAGGAAATGGGAGAAGGGGAACTCCTGCTCTCCAGCCCTCGCGATGCCATCGGGCCACAGCGCTACCATTCATTCCCTGTTTGTTTGCTTGCTCTGAAAACCATGACAGCCTTCTCCCTGCTCCTGCTGATGGTAACCGAGCACAGCTGGGCCTGTCACACAACTAGAGTGTGAGACTCTGTGGGGCCGAGTCCAGAGTGCACATTTCAACCACACCCCACAGCAGCCGACGCAGGGCCAGGCACAATGAGTGCTTCGTAAATTCAAAGGAATGCTCTTCTTAAGATAAATATCAGTCCAGATTTTTTCTGTGTATAGATAATAGCAATACTAGATACAATTTATTGAGTTGTTCTTCTTCTTCTTACTATTATTGCCTCAGGCATTATGGTAAGCATTTTACAAGCACACCTTGCTTCTCCCCTGAACATACCCACAAGGCGGATACTAAGATTTCCACCTTCTACGGATGCAGAGACCAGGTCTCAGTGGGGTTAAGTGCCTCTCAAGGTTACGAAGTTACTCAGAGTCTGTAGCTGGAATTCGAACCCAGCTCTCTCTCACTCTAAAGTCCATACTGAACAACTCACAAGCACACCCTCCGATATCAGATCATTATATTTACTTACATATAAATATACATCACATATTTTGTTAATATATATTATTAACTTGTAACTTGTTTTGTTATTCATCCATGCAAATCTCGTGTCCATAGACATACTCCAGTAGCATTATTGTGTAGCTCATGTGCCCCTGCATGGATTTCTCCACGTTTCTTAATCATTTGCTGAGGACAGATTTGGACACCACTGCAATGCAGTAGAGAAGCCTGAGAGTCAATGTTCGGGGATTACTCAACTAAGAAGGCACATCCCTTCCCAGAGCTGGGAGAGCTCACAGGAAAACAGTGCGGGATCCCAATTCTCCTGCTCACCAATGATGAGACACAGGAGAGTCATTTGGCCTCTCGGAACCTCAGTTTGCTCACCTGTAAATGGGCTGCCATCTGTCTCATACGCATTAACTACCGCAAACTAATTAGTAAAACATAGAACCACCTCTATACTGGGTGGTAAGCAGGTGCTGTCCTGAGACTCCTGGGTGCTCTCCTGGTCCCCCAGCCTCTCTTTAGGGAAACTCCAACATCCCAAAAACCAGTGATGTAAAAGTTAAGACTCGGGGCCTCAGATGTTAGGACCCTGCCTCAACAGAGCTGGCTTCTGGGGCAATGAAGCAATCAGATATTTTGACTCTCATCCCTGTGACTCAGCCTATCATCGCCCAGGTGTGGAGGTGCTATGAAGAATATATAAAGCCGGGTTTGCAAAAGCGGAAAATACCATGCAAAGGCTAGGCATTGTTACTGCTATTATTATTAAAAACGGGCCTTTTAGTAGTTAGGGCATGCCCAATCGGGCTACACAACCAAATGCTTCCACATGAAATATTCTGCTCTGGCTTTATAGGCCTGTATCAACCAATCTAAGTAGACCCTACACGTAGGCAGTCTCAACCTGGCTGGAGTGGGACTGCAATTTTCAGGTCCCTTTCCTTGAAACATCCATGGAGTTTCAACAATTATTTGTGAAGCCACAAGCTTCCTGCCTGGCCCTGTTTTCCCTCCCTCTCTTCTAGGGATCGTGTGGCGGCTTCCATTTCCTCTAGTCTGATGCATGCTGGGTTCCTGTTTCACACTCCGGACTATCAGTTTCTGAACAGCGGAAGATAAAGATGGTGGCACTTTTGGAAGGTTCCATTTCCACTCCCACAGCTGAAGAGGTTCAGTTACTAGGGAGCTTCTTTTTTTTTTTGTCTCTGTAGCTGGTTTCTTTTTTCCAAGTCAACACTGTCCATAAACTTTAAAAAAATCTGCAGTCATCTGGTCAACCTTTTACCTTTCAGTATCTGAGATGCCCAGGAGAGTACGTACAGTAAATTTATTTTTAATGTATTCCAAAGAGAGATGGTCCCAAATTACCCTTCAGGTGTGTTTAAGTTTCAGTCACCCTGACAGCCAAGTTCTTCCTTGTGTCTAAGGAATCTCTCTGGGTGTAACTAAACTTCACCTTATCTGGTTACAGGCTATTGCCTGTGACGGACACCCTCTCTTACATTATAGAGGGCTGGGATGGAGCCAGGAATTTTCTGTTTCCTTCCATAGTGCCCAGAATGGTAACCTATGGGATTGAGCTTCATAAACACCCTGATGTCGGTGGCAACGTGCCAAGACTGCTCTCCAGTCACCGTGACACCCTTCCACTGCTCTGACGTAAAACGGAAACATCTTAGTGGGCACTAGAAACTCGGTGGGCTTTGGAGGCAGGCAGACGTGAGCTCAGGTTTTAGTCAGATGTTATTTGACAGTTCTGTGAGATTTGCAAGTTTCTGAACCTGTATGAATTTCTGTTTTTCCAATTTGTAAAATTCCTCCTCATAGAAGTATTGTAAAGGTAAATTTATATTTGGTATAAAGTGGCTGTTCAGTAAATGTTACTCTCTTCCTTTCCCTTCCATTCTTCAGGAAACGTATAAACTTCAGTCAGTCCCAATCCCTTAAAATATTTGATTGTTTAAACCACTTTCTCTATCCATCACATAAAAATTTTAAAAGACTCAATATTTCTTTCCTAAGAACCTCATTGCTTTCACAATGGTAGGGGACACTTTCTGGGCATGTGCAAGGTGCCAGGCACACTGCTGAGTGCCTCTTGTGTGGTTCCTCTTTCTCATCACCACTACAATCTTTGTTAGCAGGTACGTTATTACCCGCACATCACAGATTATGACATGGAAGCTCAGCAAGGTTGAGCGGCTGCACAAGCTCATACAGGTAAGTAGGTGGAATGGACAGAGCCCAGATTTAACTGACATCAGAGCCCTTGTTTTAAAATATGTACATATATTATTTTTAGTGAAATCAACTACTCAGGGAAAGACAAATACCATATGATCTCATTGAGGCATGGACACATGGAACAGACTGACAGCCGTCAGAGGGGAGGGAGCTTGGGGGACTGGATGGAAGAAGGTGAAAGGATGAACCAAAGAACATACATGCGTGACCCACAGACACAGACAACAGGGTGGAGATGGCCAGAGGGAAGGTGAGGTGGGGGATGGATGGAGGTGGGCGGCGGGGCGGGGGGAAATGTGGACATCTACAACAGTGTCAACAATAAAGTTAAAAAATAATAAATATATATTATTTTTAATGTGGTAAATATAGATAACATAAAATTTACCCTTTTAACCATTTCCAAGTGTATAGTTCACTGGCATTAAGTACTTCCACATTGTTGTATAACTGTCACCACCGTCGATCTCCAGAACTTTTTCTTATTCCCAAACTGCAACTCTGCACCGTTAAACAGTAACGCCCCTGCTACTCTCCCTGAGCCCCTGGCCGCCACCCTTCTACTTTCTGTCTCTATAAATCTGACTATTCACATAAGTGAAATTACACAACTGTCCTTTTGTGACTTATTTCACTTAGCATAATGCCTTCAGATTTCATCCATGTTGCTGCATTTGTCAAAATTTGCTTCCTTTTTAAGACTGAATAATGTTCCAATGTCTGTATATACAACATTGTGTTTGTCCATTCATCTACTGATGGACATCTGGGTCGTTTTCAACTTTGGGCAATTGTGAATAAAGCTGCTATAAACCTAGATATGCAGATACCTGTTCAAGGTCAAAGCCTGAACTTTCAATTGTGCTTAACAACTACGTGCTGTTGCCTCATAGCCAATATCTACTAGGGGTTATTTCACAGTTGGATTCACTATTGAAAAATCATGACTTCCCAGCTCTCATTTCTTTCTTTTTCATGAATAGCACATTGATGGCCTGTTTCAGTGGGTGCAGGTATGTGAATCCATCCCGACCATTCTCATATCTACAGGCTGGCTGGATTGGGGTGTGGCATTAGATCAGACAACCAAGAAAACAAGGATAACTGGACCAGGCAGGAGTCTAGTCCTGAACGTGGTCTCTAGAGTCTAGTGTTTCAATCAGCTGTGCCTTGTTGCTATGAAGACTCAGTCTTCTGGTTGCATAAATCTATGCCTAATCGTACCTTTACATGAATGTCAAGTTTGACCTACTGTAGCCTTGTACAAGGTATTGTATAAACTACAACTTTGTAAATTCTAAATCTACAAATAAGATTTAGGTCAAAAGAGATACAGTAAGAACAAGACAACCAAGTACCTAGGACATAAAAAGCACTCAGTAAATGGTAACTATTACTATTTTCATCAACATCATTAGTAGTGATTTTATTCTCTGAAAAGGAATACCCCACAGGGCAAAAAGCATGGAGAATCAGAAGACCTGGGATCTTATTCTGCCTCTGCACCAATGACCCTGTAATATTGGATGAGTCCCTTAACAACTTGGCACTCAGTGTTCCTCATCTTCAAAATGGGAATGGCCTACTTGGCCTTTCTCCTCAAGTCTGTGGTGAAGACCCAAAGAGACAGTATGTGACAGTGCTTTGCAATGCATAAGCTGCTCAGTAAAGTGAGGGGCTATTCCTTGCAGCCCCCTTTAATA
>PVKM010044271.1:0-12284 GCA_004027735.1 Carollia perspicillata | reverse complement strand
TTAGATAGTGTCACAAAAATATTGTTGTCATTTTGTTTATGTCTATTTCTTATATTGCAGACAATATTTTTGTTAAAAATATTTTCCTATTTCATGCTTTTTTACT
This sequence comes from Carollia perspicillata, assembly GCA_004027735.1. Lineage (NCBI taxonomy): Eukaryota > Metazoa > Chordata > Mammalia > Chiroptera > Phyllostomidae > Carollia > Carollia perspicillata. The sequence continues at coordinate 12,178 of PVKM010044271.1, read as the reverse complement.
CAACATTATGGTTTTGAGATCTGGTTGTGTTTCTACATGTAAATCTAGTTCATTATTTCCGATCGCTTTATAGTATTTCATCTTATGCCTGTAGCAGATTTTACATCCCCGCTGCTGTGGTGATGTACAACCATGTGCCTAATTCCATTTTCTGTCCACAAATAATGCAGTGATAAAATATCTTCATGCCTATGGCCTAATGAACTCATAGAAAAAGGTCATCATATTATGCATAAACATTAATTAAAACTAATTAATTTCTAATCACCAATTAAGAGCCAGTAACCTTTACATAATCACTCAGTCCCTTAGTTTTTATCTTTTCCTTGAGTATTATTATAAATTTCTTGTGAATATGTCTATATATCAAAGTTTTTAATATAATTTTATTTTATTTTACTGAGTTAATTAAACTTTCCATTTCGATGTCATGTGGGATTAGGTTCCCTACATTGAAATTAGCCTGGTGAAGTTACTCAAATTACTAAACCTCTGAAGTAGGTCTACTTCAAGGCGAGTAGAGATGTGGCCGTGTGGCGTGTCCTGCAGGCAGTCTTTGATATCACGCACTTGGACGGGGCTTGCAACAGGCTGGGGCTCCACAGAATGGGCAGTTGGGGGAAAGGAAAAAACCAGGACTACACAAGACCAAGTCCAGAGGGAGTAAGTAAAACCTTCCTAATTGCCTCTCCTACCAGCTGAGTGGTGTAAGAAAGCTCGCCTATGAGATCTGTAGTCTTCTAATTTTGGGATTTCGTTTCTATTAGGATGCGTATAATAACTTCAACAGTCATGTCTTCTTATACTACACGAAACTGGTTCCACTGTGTGACACACCTGGAAAAGTAGGAAAGAGGCGCATAGGCATAAACATTCCCCAGGGGATATACATTTTTTTGTTGTTGTTTTTAGTGCAAACTATAAGAAGGACATTTGTTTCTGGAATTTGAAGAGCTCTTAGAGTTTTTGTCAACTAGGACCAATGGAGACGTGGAGCCCTTAGGACAGGCAGGCGGACTCTGTGTCTCAGTATCTTCCTCTGTAAAATAAGGATTATAAAAATAGGAATTCTTGTAAGCATTAAATGACTAAAAACATAAAGTTTTTAGAAGAGTGCCCAGAATATAGTCAAATTCAATAATTGTTTACTTTTATTGTATTTTAACATTATTACATTTATTGGTTAATAAATTAGGGCAATTGGCATATCTAGATTTAGCTGAATAGCTACCTCATTCTGTATGTCTGAGTGTATTCCAGGACTTTCCAAAGATTACACAACAAGTGAATGAGAGTGCTAGATGAACACATCAGAAAGTAGAAACAGTGCTCAAAATCTAATGAAAGAGTAACAAATTAGACGATAAAAGTTTGAAATTTTAACTGTTATAATAATCCCCAAACTAATAAAACACATATACCAACCTAGAAATAATATTCACAACACAACTGAACAATGTTATATCTTAAAAACTCTTAAATTTTAAAAAGGAAAAGATAGTTTAACCTGTGATGTGTTGAAACGTGTGGCCCTCCAGGAAAATGTGTGTTGAAGTTTCCTCGTACCTCAGAGTGTGACCTTGTTTAAAGGTCAGTCTTTTTATATGTGAGGGACTCAGAACTATGTTGCTGCCCCTATCCCAGACACTCGGAATTCCTCCCATGCACAGCTCTGTTACATTATAGAATGCATATTTGAATATAGCATCATCTGATTTATAGGTTAGTAAAAGACTATGTGTCAATCGAATGTAGCAGTTACCATATGCAAGGAAACGGTGTTGCATAGAGTTAGAGAGCTTGCTCTTAAAAGGTAGTTTATGTTTAATTTTAAAATTAAATATTGTTATTTTAGTTCCCTGAACAGTTTAAGACCAATAATACATGATAAATAACTATTTATTGATTACTATAGAAAATAGTCTTATATCAAGAAATTAAAAGTAACAAAGACTACACCTATTGTATTTTTAGAATGATTTATAGAAGTAGTTGATCAAAACGAGTTTTCTTACTCTCCAAATTCAGTGTCTTCTTTTTTAAACTTTTTTTACCGTTGTTCAAGTACAGTTGTCTCCATTTCCCCCCCACCCCAGCGATCCCCACTCCCCTCCCTTGATCCTGCCCCCACTTTGGTTTTGTCCATGTGTCCTTTATACATGTTCCTGAAAACCTCCCTCCTCTTCCCCCCATTATCCCCTCCCACCTCCCCTCTGGTTACTGTCAGTTTATTCTTAATTTCACTCTTTTGTGATATTTTCCTTGCTCATTTGTTTTGTTGATTAGGTTCCACTTATAGGTGAGATCATATGGTATTTGTCTTAAAAATCAGTCTTCATAGAGACAGTCTAGTTAAACTGAGCACATTAGGGTAGGTCTTAATGCCACCCAGCTGCTGTCCTTATTAAAAATGGGTGGGAATATGGGAATGCAGAGAGGCAATGACACATATGGGTGGAAGAGAATGTGAAGACACAAGAAGAGCATTATCTATAAGCCAAGAAACTCCTGTGATTTCTTTACCCAATGCTGCTGGTAAAGAGGCATGGGGCAGAGTCTCCCTCATAATCCTTAAGAGGAACTAACCAGATCATCACCTTAGTTTTAGACTTCTAGTCTCCAGAAATGTGAGGCAAAAAGTTTCTTTTTGTTAAGCAGCCAAGTTTGTGGTCTTTGTTATAGCAGCCATAGTGCATTAATACGTTCCCACTGAAAAATGGACAAAACCAATAAGAGACTATTAATTATAGATGAAAACCAAGAGCCTTACATGTATTGGGTGACAAGAAACATGAGATAATCTACAAGGTCAATTTGAAACAAGTTACTATACATATTTTACCTGTTATTGGATTGTTTAAGATCAAAACTTTTGGAGATAAATATTTTAGAGGACCAAGGGCAACAGGTTCTCATGAACTTTGTGTGGGAGGGTAAATTGATGTGTTTACTTTGGAGTGAAATTTGATAATGCTAGACAGTGTTTCAAATACACATATTTCTGTACCTGTGAAGACAGATGTCTTGTTCAAAGTATACCATTCTTCCTGGGAAGCCTTGCTAATAATAAAGCTAAATTTTAACTTATTTTTCTTTTCTTCTTCCCTCCATTCCTGCTTCCCTCACTTAATCTGAATCCAAATGAAGCAACATCCCTTTACAAACACAGACATTAAAAAGCTGGATAACACACCGAAATGAAAATTTCCTAAGCTTAGATCTAAAACCATGTAAGATGATAGTAATTTTATATGATCTAATTCAAGCTTTTGCAAATGAACCGGCAATTGTTATTTGATAGCCAGACTTTTTAAAAGTAATTTTCTAATACATTTATAAGGATAACATATTATTTATTTTGTATCCTTTACCCAGTATAAAGTGAGTGTTAGATCTATCCACTAGCAAGGTTTTTAGTACTGATTGATTAGCTTCTCAATCTATAAAACCATCTGTTTGCCATTAAATTTTCTTAAAACATACCACTGTGAGTTTGTCTTAAGTGTGGCCTCACCATGGGTCGTTTCTTTGTTTTGTTTCAATAAGTATTACACTTACAAATGCACTATTGATTTCTCTCCCAAGATGTAATGATGCAAAATGCAATAGCTTGACAAATTTATGTTTATTGCCAAAAACCTGACCTGAGAAGCAGCTATGACTTCCTTTACTTACATAGTACCATCATTTCATATACTTATAGGTTGCTGATACTGCATTTGAATAAACATTCAATTCAAAATAATGTTACCTGAAGTACATGAAAAATATAACCTTCTGAATAAATGAGAATGAAAAATTCTGTATCATTTTCACTGCCTTCTACATATAACCTTCAAGTCAGAATCAGTAGCTTGAAAAGCCTAGCATGATGAAGACTTTTTTAATAGTTTTTTTTTTCTTATTTCAAATGTTGTTCTTTGGTATATTTTAGGTAGGTAAAGTTTTTAGAAATTTTTAAAAGTAAATATGAATAGTTTTTTTAAATTGTTGTTTAAATATAGTTGTCTCCATTTTTCCCACCACTGCTTTCCCCCACCCCACCCACCCCCACTTCCCACCCTCAATCCTGTCCCCCTTTGGCTTTGTCCATGGGTCCTTTATATTGAATAGGTTTTTTGATCTGTAAAGCAATAGAGCTTCTGGATTTTATTAATTGTTAATAAGCAAGAAATGATTAACTGCCTAAGAAGTGGTAAGGACTCTGGTGGCACTTGAGAGGGAATGCAATGCAATAAATGAAATTAAAGGAAACCTCAGCACCTGTCCAAGTCAATATTTGTCCACAAGTTCGCGCCAGCAAAGAGAGGACAGTTTATTTATTGTGTGAGAGAATCTGTTCAGAGCAGCTGCACAGGTGCTAAGACCCGCCCTCTCCCCAACCTCATCATTTGGTTGTTAGCTGTAATGATGAGAGCCGCCTGCATCATCTCCTAGAGTTCAATGTTAATGTATTTTGCACCAATGTTAAGAGCATGACAACTCCTAAGAGAGAAAGAGACAGGGTGAAAAAATATATAGTAATAATAAAAAAGATAGAAATGTCATTAGATCTGCTCCTTGAGACCAGATACATCAAAATTCAATATTAGAAGCTGTCATGGAATTACAGCTTTTGTTTTTCTTTCTGTCACCCATCTGGTGTGCGTAAGTGCTGAAAGGCAAAGCAGGCATCAGCTGAAATACTGCATTCATTAATCATGAGAGTAAGGAATGTGCGTGTAAGTCACACTGGGGACATTATTTCAGAGCCTCTAATGATGCAGGTCAGTGCATATTAGTGTCTGTTCCTCACTCTGGGGTGTGGTATGTTTTCTACTGTATATTGAAGGGTACCTAGACTTTCAAAGCAATCAAGGGACATTATTTGAAAGTTACAAAGATAAACATTGGCTAAAGATGGAGGAAGCTCCTTGGGCATCATAATGTCTTATTTACTACCACTCTAGATTCCCATGCTTATTGTAAAACATTTCATATATTTGAAAGAATTAAGAAAACATAATGGTCTTATTGGCATAGAAAGTGTAATGCTGATATCCAATTATCAGTCACTTTAAAGTTACTTTTCTACTGTGCCTGTCAAAAGGTACAATTCAGAGGTTGTTCAGATTTAAGGGGTCAGCAAGCTATGGCCAAATCCTGCTCACCACCTGATTTTGTAAACATGGTCCTATCGGAACACAGCCACCCCCATTTGGTTACATATTTTTGATGATCTCACTTAGGCAACAATGGCAATGGCAGGTACTTATGATTGAGACCTTGAGGCTCACAAAGCCTAAAATACTTCTCATCATATTTTTACATTCAATATTGTAATATTAATAGATACCTGTCTGACATATGACTCTTAGTTTCCTCATCTACAGTTTATAGAAATATATCATTTGTATAGAATATTTTGGAAATATTATACTACTTACTTTGAATTATGAGATTTAAAACAATTGAGTACTTCTTCTGATACATGCTTTTTTACAGGCCTCACTTTTGACAATTTTTCTATTCTACTTATTTTTATTTTAACTCCCTACATTTACTTTTAATCACCTTTATAAACATGTAAAGTCTCCTAGGTATACTTGAAGTCTGGGATAGACTTGGCTGTCGTCCATAGGATCATTGGAGACACTGCACCTTGCACATTCTGGAAAAAAATGAAATAGCCATTGTTGCATTGTAAGTTTTCTAATGAGACCCTGAGAGTGAGAAAATTATGGAAATATACAAACAGAAGAATAATTTTAGAAGTTATGCTCTATGCTCTTGCAAGTCAAATCTAAATTTCCCATAATAGTACATATAAACATATAACATATATACACATACAGGGTACACAACTAATGTTTATAAATGGAAATAAAAATATTCAAATAATTATTTCAACATCATTTTTGTAATATCCTTAGTGAAAGGACGTGTAGATAGGGAATTATGTCAGTTTTGTTAAGTGATAGGCTACAGTGTTTAAAATTGTGCTTGAATAATATTAGGTGCTGAATATTTGTATGTGGAAGAAATTAGAAAAAGGATTTGGTATAAATATAATTATTTATTTTTAACCTTTTTTTAATTAAATACTTTTGAATGTTATTGTTGTTCAAGTACAGTTTTCTGCCTTTCCCCCCACCTCTCCCCAGAGAGGAGAAGGGAGGGGATAATGAGGGGAAAGGGTGAAGGGTTCAAATATAAGTAATTTTAGACAGAGGAAATTTCTGATTTTTATAGTAACAATCAGTTATTTGAAGAAGTAACACAATTGATACAATTTGGAAATAACACTCTAGTAAAATATTATGGTAAAAGCGATTAAAAATAGAGTTCGCATGGCATAGTTTATACCTGGGTAAGTAATATACTGATTAAATAATTGAGTGTAAAATAAAATATATTTCAATGAGTGAGACTGTAAAGTAGTTCCCAAAAGAAACAGCATGTATGCCCTTGTGGCATATGGATGCCAGGAAGGCCATAACGTGTGAAGACATGTTCATAAATCCACAATGTATTACAGTAGTTATAAATTTAAAGAAATATATTTTAAAGGTAGAGTGGGTTCTAGAAGTAAAAAAAAATAATGTGGTATATAGTAGATAATGAAGAGGTGATATTGGCAAGCCTCTTTAGAGTTATATTACAGTTTTCTGGAATCATATTTGAAGGTGGGTAGTACATACACCAAGAGTTAAGCTTAGAGAAGAATGTGAGGTAACTCTAAGGGGAAAAAAATGTCCGTCGAGTCTTGTGCAATCTCAGTATTGTCTGGCATTATGGAATTAGAGAATGTTTGATGCTCCCTGTTTCTCTTCTATAATGAATCTCCTTCTTGCACCTCGCCCTTATTATTTTTCTGTTTGAAAAATTAAAATCCAGTCTTCATTGTTGATCCTGAATATATGTAATTTTCCTTCAGGTAAGTTACAAGAAAAGCTTTTCTGGTAGTTCATGTAAGGCTTAGTAATCAAACAATCATTTAAAATTATTAATAATGAAAAGTATGTTTTATTTGAGAAGAACAAGATATTTTCTTGGTTTTAAAAATAGCAATGATAGCTGTGTAGTCTGTGTTACTTGTGTGTCTTAGAATCCATACTGGCATGGAGCTGGGTCATCCCAATGCTTTTTCATGCCCATTTCCACCCTCCGGATAAAAACCCATCTCCAAAATCTCCTTTTCTCTCTCTCACCCTTGCCCCTCACCTTCCCATACCTCAGGCCACCCTCTCACTGTCATGATGGTCTTCCTGTCTTTACTTTCTTCCTTATGTGCATTCCTCTTAGAAGTAGAGTTGGTGCAAATCTCAGCCTCATTGCTTTTCTACATGCAATCCTTCTGGAATTCTGGTGAATAAACACTTCACTCCATTCAGTGACAGTATCGTTTCGCTCTTTGTGGTTGTCCATAATGAGTAGTTAGGTACATTTATTTGCCACCAAAGGACTCTTTTGCTCACCGTAGTCACATTCCTATGGGGCATCTGTAAAGGAACTTTCAAGGCTTAATCTAGCAAGTAAGTTGAGACAACGATTTAGGCTCCTTTCATCCAAGTTCACTGCCTCCAGTAATAATTAAAGAAGTGTATTGTCATTGTGTGTTGGAAAAAATCATGTGTGCTCAATTCCCATTGAACGAATATACAACCTAGAAGGAACAAATGTGGGACCCTTTCAAGCCCAGATGACGTGTGTAAACATTTAAAGGACGTACGTATGTATGCCTGGGTGATCACAGTGAAACCCTGAGGCACTAGCAGATGTCGCTCAGTGGGCATGCTCTTGAATAGGAGCCCCCGTGGATACTGAGGTAAATCCTGATCACTGCAGTATGATATATAATGCGTACATTGGGACCCTGCTTGATTCAGTTTATTTCAAGGAAACAAAACAAAGCAATTTCAGGTTTCCTAATTACAGTCCACAATCTTGAGTGTGAAGTCTACCATTTGGTCATTTTTTGTAGAATTTCTTTTTTGGTAATACATTTATTGTGAATGATGTAACTTCCAGGTCACACAATTCAAAGGTGCAAGCTATGCAATTTAAAATTTTATTAGTATAGTCACATGACTAGGCAACTTTCACCACAATCTAATTTTAAAACATTTTTGTCAAGTCCAGAAGAAACCCAGTAATCATTCCATACATCCCACCCCAAATACCAGCCCTTGGAAACCACTAATTTTTATGATTGCCCTCTGTCTTTATGTACTTGCCTAGTGTAAGCATTTCATATAAATGTAATCCATACGTACAGTATTTTGTAACTAACTTCTTTCACTTAGCATAATGTTTTTAAGGTCTGTCCATGTGGTAGTGAACATCAGCACTGTGCCTTTTCAGTACTAAATCATATTTCACTGCATAATGTTGCATACATATGCTATACTGTGTAAACCGGCCCTTAGGTTCTTTATTTCTTCACTGCAAGCTGAGAGCCATTAGTTCAAAAGTCCATGTGTTTTATAGCTGTTTAATGTCTTGTCTTCTAAGTTCACTATTTGGGCCCCTATGAAATCCAATTTATCTGACTGTTTTTTACCCCCTGTATGTGGGTCACACTTTTCTTTTGCTTTGCATGTCATACAATTGTGGAAAATTGAACTTTATAAAGGATACATTGTAGCAGTAGTGGACATTGAACCTCCAATCCCATTCCCTGGGTATCGTTCTTGGTTTTGCTTGGTCACGTATATGTTCAGTGAAATTGGATGCACTCATTCAGAAAAATTTATTACTCCCAGGTGTGCAGCCTCTGATGTCCCTGTTTTGTGTTTTCACATGTGCTGTTTTAACCTCGCTACTGTCGGTATTGGCCAGGTGTTGGCATAAGCCACCTGTTGGTGAATGTCTGTGCTTGATCCTGTTTAGCCAGTTAGATTGTTACCCTCTACCGCTGGATGTATATGTGTCTTGTAGGCTATTATTACTGATCAGTGAATTTTCACTTTTTTGCTCCATGTTTCTCTGGAGACTAGTACCTGGAAGGTTTCATCTCTACTTGCTCTTGAGAGAGAACACAAGGTTGGGGGTGATTTTTAAGGCTGGTTTCCTAGGAGTTACCCCTGGGTCACAGTAACATTTCTCAGTCAGTACTTGAAGTTGCATTTAGGTCTCTTGTTCCAGTGAGGCTCCTGCCTGTGTTGATGGGTCTGGCGTAGCTCAGAGAAGGCTCTCGCCTCTCCTTCGTTCTTTCCAGGGCCTGCTGCTGACTGAGTGCAGCTTAGCACGTGTGCTCAACCTCCCCACCCCCTGGAGTTGACTGATCCCAAAGGGATCTTCTTGGTCATCTCTTTGCTTAGTCCTCTTTATTAAACTTCTTGTTCCACCATTTGCTTGTATCTATTTGCTAAAATCATTCACTTTTATTAAAGTTCTGGTTGCTCTGCCATTTGATCTACCTCCTTCTGCATAGCTGCTCTCCACCAAGATCTCCATTTTTTTCAGCAATTCCCCTTAGACAAGGAGTTCACATTGTGTTCAAAGTAAAGTGTCTTCTCTCAAATAAAGTGGTGCAGCTCTTTGTCCTTCGGACCTTCTGTCTTCCTGGGAGGAATATCCACACCAGTGCAACAAAGTTGGGAACAAAGACCCACTTTTCCAGCAAGCCACCCTTACTCTCAGTGGCATTGGCGGTGACAGGAGGTAGCAGCCCCAATCATCTTCATTTTGCTGTTACAAATGTGGAATCTTTGTCTTTCAAGTGAGCTAGTAGAAGGGATGGGCCCCAGTATTTGCAACCTGGTGTGTCTGAAGTAGAACTTCACTCTATGAGTGAGGGCTGGTGAGAAAGGGGCTAATATTCCCCACCACACCTGCATGAAGTAGGGTTTCTGCAACACAGCCTGAGGAGGGGAAATAAGAAGTATTGCTGTTCCCTTTTGTTCCCGGCTGAAACCATAGTTCCAGTCTAGGAGCTGGGTGGAGAGAGAGCCTCTGACTTCTTGCCTATACCTGTCCAGAGGAGAGAGCTTTTGTAACACAGACAGACCTGAAATATATAAATTTAAAAATATAATTTTAGGAAGTAGGTCATGGTTCAATGTCACAGGCTTGTGCTGCTCTTACCAAAAATTAGTAGACTTCCTCGAATGAATGTTTTTCCACTTGCCTTGTATGCCTAAGACAATTTCCAGAAACTTAATTATTTTTAAGTAATTTTCTCAATAAACTTGTTTTTGTGCTGTGGAGAGTGTTGGCTGAATGCCACGCCACAAGTATGAGACTCTACTATTTAGTTTTGTTATCAGAATGCACCACTGTTTTTGTTTGTAGTCACTCCTGGTTAAACTGCGTAAGACTGAGAATTCAGGAAGATGGAGTTGAAGGAGTGTGGTGAAATTTAGGGTTCTTCACAATCTTGGATGTTTTGCTAGGAAACAAATCCAGTGGGATTCAATCCAATCTCACCCCAAACTGATTCTCTGAGCAACTCTCAAGCATTTCCTCCTGATGGACTTCCTGTGGATCCTCTTTAACCCACCACGACTAGAACATTTTGCCTTATTTCATGGATACAGAATTTGAATGCAGGATAAAAATCCAAACTGTTTTCCAACACAAAATATACTTCTTTCAGGCATTGTGGAGTGGCATTCAGAATGGAGATTCTCTGGCTTTCAGGCCTTGAATTATTTCTAATACTGAAGGTTTCCATCACTTACAAAGGTAATCTCTAAAGAGGACTCTAAATATGGTATTTGTCTCCTGCCCTTGTCCCATTACTCCATGTAAATGTTTCCTGGTACAAAAGTAGGTTGTACCATTTTTTAGCCATTAACCAAGCCTCTAGAAAATGAGATCCCTTATTTTATTAGCAAATATTTTTTTTTAATTTATCATTTAGTTGACTATAATTTGTCAATTTACAAAAATAGTTCTAATTTCTTAAGAATTGATTCTCTACTGCAAGTTTGGTGTTAAAAACAAAATTCATCGAATGAATTTGAAACTCTAATTGGCTATATTTAATGATTCGTGAATTAGGCAGCATCTCATCTAGCCATGAGAAGGAGCTCTAAGTATCTACACAAAATGGAAGGCTTTTATAGGCAAAAGTGGGTGGGAAAAAGGAAGTTTCTAGTAAATAATCGATAATTTCAGGCTAGGTCACCTTCTTCTGGGGAAGGGCAGGAAGGGGTCTATTGGGCAGATGACCTCAGTCGTGCTGAGCAGGCAGGTCCAGATTGACTTGTTAGAGGTCACCTCCCCAGGACGTGCTGGAACTGCAGATACATCTTGGCTAGCTCTCATGAGGCCTAGCACAAGTGACTCCATTTTGGGCCTCCTGCTCAAGTATGTTGTTCATGTCTTAAAGAAAAGAAGCTCATAACATTGCAAAAGTTGCCTCAAATTTGAATACAATCATGCAATGATATAATCCAGTTTCATTTCTGGTAGTTTTGTTTTTTTCCAAGGAATGAATAATCGCCTCTTTGTTTCTTTCTTTTTCTAAATACTAATCGTTACTTCATTAACAAATTCTCCAATGAAGTGTGAATTGTTCTTGGTCATTTAAAGACACTGTGTAATGCATTAGTTTGCATCCATTCATTTCCCTTCCTTGGTGTCACACATCTCGGCATTCTTGCTTCTGCTCCAGCTGGACTAGTGTTCCCTGAGCCTGCGTACTGTTGTCTTCCCGAAATCCCTCTATTATTTTGCTGGGAATTTCCTCTTCCTTTCTCTTCTATTAAATATCTTTGTTATGAATCCCAAGGTTTCCTTTTAGTTTCTTAAGTAAACTTTATCTTTTGAACAGGTTTAGATTAACAGAGAAATAGAAAAGATAGTACAGAGAATTCACTGTGCCCTATACCTGCTCACTCCTATGCTTATCATCTTACATTAGTATGGTACATTTGTTATGATTAAATACTCGATATTGATACATTATGATGAGCTAAAGTCTATGCTTTATTCAGATTTCCTTAGTTTTACTTAATGTCCTCTTTCTGTTCCAGGATCCCATCCATTACATTTAATTTGTCATGTTTCATTAGGCACCTCTTAGCTTTGACAGCTTCTCAGATTTCTCTTGTTTTTGATGACATTCACAGTTTTCAACAGTACTGGTCAGGTATTTTATAAAATGTTACTCAGTTGGGAAGTGTCTAATGTTTTTCGGATGATTAGACTGATGTTACTGGGTTTTTCAGAAGAAGATCAAAGAAGTAAA
>PVKM010044270.1:0-12287 GCA_004027735.1 Carollia perspicillata | reverse complement strand
TGTGGTCATGACCTTGGGACCCTTCCACATCTTCCCTCAAGTCTCCTCCAGCTCCCCGTGCACCCTGCCTCCTGCCCCAAAGGCCACGCCCCTGCACTCCAGATCGTGGGTGTGAGTGCCCCTAGCTGAGACTGAAGGGCAGCTCCACTCTCTAGGTCACTCTCCCACGGTCCTGTGTCCAGCTGCCCCCAAGGTCCCCAGGAAGCATGGCAGATGGTTCACACACCTCATTCACTGCACGGCATTCGGTTTCCTGCGCACTCCGACTGTAAGCTTCACCACGAACACTTCAGAGCGTCTTCGCCCCTAAAGGAATCCTGTGCCCACTCAGTCACTAACTCACCACGGTCCACGTTCTGTCCGGATCCCACTATCCGGCACAGTTCCTGTGAGTGGAATCATACCTGACCTGCGGCTGGTTTCTTTCACACAGCCCGCCCCTAGGGTAGGACGTCAGAACGTCATTCCTTTCAACAACTGAATTTTATTCCAGTGAATGTGTCTACGTTTTTAGTCACTTATCAGTGGATGAGTGTTTGGGCTGTTCCCCACAGTTCAGCTGGTGTGACCACTGCTGCTATTGACATGGGCCTGCCAGTTCACGTAGACAGACGATTCTCTGGGCTGTGCACCCAGGAGTGGCACTGCTGGGTCACACAGTGACTCTGTTTAACAGTTCTAGGAGCTTTCAGAGGAGCTTCAAGTTTCCACAGTAACGACCCTTTCACCCCTCCGCACAGTGCAGGAGTCGCCTCTGTCCTGGCAGGTGTGGTCTTGCTGTAAGCCTGTGTGTCACAAGGGGTCCCTTCTAATCACAGGTTTCACTTGCTGATTCCTTCCATTCCAAATTACATGTGAGCGATTTCAGCAAACTCCTCCAAAAGAAGGGAGGCACGGGGGCATTTTGTGCAATTGTCTAATTTTTATGCTGAATGAGACACGAGATTCTTCAACATAGGTTTCATTGAATTTTATTCTTCTACTAACAAAAATCATACAAAGACAAGGAACCTGTAAAAGGAAAACATAATCCACGTGTACTGACTGCTGTTACAGATATACAAAGCTCAGTGCGGAGAGGCTACGCGGTGCTCAGAGATTGCAGACGGGCAGGTGGTGCACACGGACACACGGATACTCGCCACGCATCCATGAGTGAGGCGGGTTTCACTTAACTCAGTGCTGAACCAGGATCGGCACAAGTCTGCACACCCCACCCCCAGCCCAGCTGTGGCTATTTGGCACATGCTCTGGCCTTCTGATGGCAATGCAGGCCCCCTAGGCTACCTGCTCAGAAGTGTCTGGAAATGCATGCTTAGCCTTTACCCTAACATGAAATCCACAGCCCAGGCCAATTCCCTCGGGGGTGGATGGAAGCGTGAGAAAGCCGGGGGCCTGGTCCTTGGGGCCTGTTTCATAGACGCAATCCCTCTGTGGATGATTGGCATTGAAACGCCCAGGTGTTTAAACAAATAAATAAGCCACACAGAAAGTGAGGCACAAACTACTGCAGCTCTACTACAGTGAGCGCGATCATGACAAGCAGAAAGACCACAAGGTAAAGTGCAAAGTCTACAGATCACTGAAAGGTACTGCGCCAGTGCCCTGAACGCAGCTGTCGCCATCCCCTCCGTGCAGGGCAGGGGCACAGGCTCCAGCTGGACGCCTCAGTGCATGTGCCCTTCCCGCCCTAGGTCTCCCACGGCTGCGGCCTGGCACCCCGCCCCAGCGTGTGAGGTGTGGACGTGGAGGTCGAAGGAGTGAGTGCATGTCAGAAGCTGAATTGTGTGGTGTGCTTGTGGGCCTGAAGATGTGAGCTCTCGGCATTCACCGTTCCTGCGTCTCAGAAACGAGGTGCCCGCTGGGTTGGGCCCACCAATACTTATGAAAAGTCTGGAGTTCCCAGATACACCTGGGCTCAGAGGGCTCCTCCACGGGGGGGTTCTTTCCCTCAGGACCTTCCTGGAGCACAAACCCAGCTGGATGACCACTCTGTGCTCCCCAACTAGGTTCCCTTACCAGATGTCCCCAACAAGGCAGGGTACCTGACTGAGGCCAATGGGCTGAGCCCAGGGATGTGGGCGTGGTCAACTGGCCTCCCTGCCTTTACAGAAACACAAGGATATTCAAAGGACAGAGAGATCGGAGACTAATGAACACGGACTGAGCTCTTAGCCACAGGCTGACCTTTCACCATTATAAACCGACCCTGATGGCCCAAAGGCCAACCTCAGTCCAAGTGTGGCTTCTTGTGAATGTCCTGGGTGGGGAAGAGCTGCAATGTGACTGCCACAACAGACCCGGCAGGTGCAGCCATGGAGATTAATTCCAGAATCCAGAGGCAGAGCACAGGGCCCCACGGGAGGCTCAGCTGTACCCCGGGCACGCTGAGCCTCCCTCAGGAGCACACAGAGCACTGAGGGCACGTCATCTCCTCGACTCGAGGAGACCTTTCGGTCTTGCGCTGGCTCTCAACCCGGACAGGAGAGCCCAGTGGTGTTCTAGAAACTTCTGTAGGAAGCCACGCTGGCGGATCAGGCCACTGGCCTGTGTGTGCGGTGCCATCCCTGGGTCTGCCCAGCACGCTTCCAGAGTGGCCAGATGTTAGGAGTAGATGGTGATCACCTCTCGGCCACTGCCCCTGACCAGCAGGACCCTGTTCAGCCCCTCCGTCAGGACCTCAAGGAACTCCATATCTGGAGTGGACTGAGTTAAGGCCACAGCCGATCCCATGGCACACGAAGTATAACATGTGGAGAGAGTGACTTATTCAGGGTCCTGTGTCATTAGGAACCAGTTTGAGAACGAAGGTGAGGGCTAAGTCAGGGAAAGCCAGGCCCCAGGTCCCTGAGGCGAGGGTGAGAAAGGGGCCCGGGGAGGGGAGGGGTCCCAGGAATACAGCTAGAGGCGCTGAGCCCACCCAACAAGAGGCCTCCACTCAACGCAGGTGGCCTGAGAACCTACAGCAGGGGTGTCAAACTCATTTTCCCTGGGGGCCCCATCAGCCGCGTGGTGGCCTTCCAAGGGCCGAATGTGATTTTAGGACTGTGTAAATGCAACTACTCCTTAATAGTTAAGTGAGAGCTTGGTGCTATTGCCAGGCAGAAACAAGATGCTGGGCCGGATAAAGCAAGGTGGAGGGCCGGATTCAGCCCGCGGGCCTTGTGTTTGTCACCTGTGACCTAGAGGAAACCCCTGCCCTCACCTGGGGCTCTGGGTACAGACCTACCCAGAGGGATGTGCCTGACTGACGTGTCCACTGTCTACCAAGACACCCGAATGGGCCACGATGTCCTGGTAACCAAGACATGAATTCCTAACTTGTGGTCAGCTTGAGGCTTAAATCGAAGAGCCAAGCTGCTGACCTCCTCTTGCTGACCCCACCCATGCCCCCAGAGGATGGTAGGGGCTGAACCCCGGGGGACAGTCCCCAGACCCCCAGCAGCCTGGAGCCTGTGTGAGGACCTGTCCCTGACATCACGTGGCAGCTGACACACATTTAGGGGCTGACATCGCAGTTTGGGGTAGGGCTAATGGGTGACCTTTGAGGTCACAGCCTCCTACTCTGGGTGGCACACCCTGAGCAACCAGGAGGGACCAGGGGCCCATGTGGGGACACAGGGTTTGATGGGCAGAAAGGTGTTCAAGAGGCAGTGAGGCGCCAAGAGCCAAGGGCAGGGGTTTCCTCTAGGTCACAGGCGCCAAGAGTTGAGCCTTGGCAGAGGCCCAGACCCGTCACCCCAGGCGCGGCCTGTCCTAGAGATGGAGTCACACACAGGTGCCCGTAGGCGCCAGGGAAACACTAGGAGAGCCAGCCGGGGGGTGCTCAGAGCTCGGCGCCCGCATCACTTGCCTCCTGCCCCAGGGCTTGAGTCCAGGAAAGGATACAGTTCTCGTCCCCCTGCCGGTTTCTGGGGGGCCCCGGCATGTTCAGCAGGACCAGCTGGGCATCCTGGGACTTATTCAGGACGACACCATTGAGCTTCACAGCCGTGTGCATCCTCCTGACGTTGGACTGGTTCCTGCAAAGGGGGGATGGTCACTCTGCACCGCAGCCTGTGACGCTGGGCACCAGGCTGGGTCAGAGGCCTGACTGGCCTCACTTCACCCTGGTTAGAAAGGGCCAAGTAGAAATGAATCGATTCCAGTGGATTCACAGTCCCGAAAGCGCCACGGGAGGTGATTCCACAGGAGAATCGTGCTGGGAATTAGGGGACAGGGGAGGGGGTGTTGAGCAACCAGAGCGCTCTGGCCTCCAAACGCTTTGGGCTGAGAATCACTAAAGCTGCCGAGCGTCTAGCTCACAAGCGGCTGTCCACACAGGCGGAAGCGAATGCTTTGGGGGCGAGCTTGCTGCCTGGGCCCAGAAAGGTGCTCCCACACCCAGGGGCTCCAAACTGTTTCCCACTGGAATCCCTGGAGTTGTGGCCAAATCCTGCTTTAAACACTGCCCTGTGGCGAGTCTGCTAAACTGCACACATGGCAACCTCTCGCTCATCCAGTGCAGGCTGGGTGGGGCCCACGAAGCCCAGAGGTGGTGGGGAAGGGACCAGGTCCCTGCACTTGGCTTCCACCTCTACAGCGGTCTTAAGTCCTATAACAGAGCCTTAGACCCTGGCTGAGGATGCGGCCACCTTGAAGGTCCGTCCAGCTCTCGGCCCTCCCAGATGCTGCTGCTCTTGGCTCCCGCTAAAGGAGAGCTTCCAGTGCTCAGCGACCCAGACCCTGTGTCTCAAGCTCTCACTGACTACCCAGTTCTCCACACTCCAAGTAGGAAGAGGGTCCACTGTGCTTTGACACTTCCCAGGTCCACCAGTGGCCCCCGAGAGGGTCCCCGGCTAAATAAGACTAGGGAGACTGCAGACCCATACCCACTGGCACACCCAGGCACTCAGGCAAACCCACAGGACCCCACAGGGTCCCCGGCCAAGTGGCTGTGGGGCCCCTCCCTAAGGAACTGTGCTCCAGGAAGCACCCAGGGGAAGCCATCCTAGGAGCTCTGCCCGCCTCTCAAAGCATTTGCATCTTCCTGTGCTGGACGATTCTGAGGTCACACACAGGGACTCCATGGCCAGCCTCAGAAATGCAGCCTGGGCAGGCCGGCTGCAGCCCTTCTACGAGGTCACAGTGCCTCAGACACAAGAGGGATGGGCGGAGAGACAGAGGCCGCACACGAGGGGTCAGGAAAAGGCCTGCAGGGCGAACGCCCAGGCCGCACCCTTTGATCAACTCAAGCCTTCAGCCACATAAACCCGATTACAACCACCAATTATTACCAGGAGGAGGACAGGGACACAGACCCTTTATTTCCTCCCTCCCATTCCAACTGATCAAATTAGAGATCGGGTCTCTGTCCGCGGCACGGCCAGGACCTCGCATTGCAACAACCATGAATTAGGTGCCTCGAGAGGCCAAAATTACCAGTGTGTGTGGGGATGGCAGCAATTCTAGAAATGCGTGTGTGAGATATTAAAGGATCTCTCAGGGGTAAGAACTGGAAAACACATATAATCTTAAAATCAGAGGCTTGGGTCTGGAAGGCCCATGGCTCCAGGATGACGTGCCCCTGCTGGGGGCCAGAGGCACGGACAGGGACGGTGCGCCTCTGTCCTCGCCCTGATGGCCTGCCCTGGAGTCCACGAGCTGGACATATGTCAGAAACACGCTGACTCTGCCAGAGGGAGAACTTTCACCACAGGGTTTCCGAGGCTCGGAGGTAGGGTCTGGGATGGAGGGTACCAGGGGCGGTAAGTCAAAATGGGAGATTCTGGTTCCTGGCAGCAACATGGTGAGGGGGACTAGGAAACACGGAAAAAAGACACACACGATATACCCTGGAGGGCCCGCAAACCACCCCAAAGTGCATGTGCCCTGGGGATATCACAGTAAATCACATACATGTCAGGTATAGGCTGACCTCAGCCTAACCCTGAGGAGGACCCAGAGGAATGTCCACCTGCATGCTCAGTTCTGTCCAGAAAATGGCCTCTTCCTGGCTCACTTTCTTCTGAGTCCCCAGGCCTGCAGGGGTCCGCTCTGACCCTGCTCAGTGCAGGGAGGGGGCAGGGTTTGGGTGCATGGAGCCCCTGACCCGAGCCCAATCGTGCCACGTGGGCACAGGAGTCTCCGCAGGCCCATGGTTCAACTGTGGTTCAGGGAGAAACCCCGTCCTGTGTCTACATGTTTGTGTTTTTTTAATTTGTAGACTTTATCGGGAGGGGTTTTAAATTTACAGAAAAACATAGCAGGAAGTACAGCCCTGTGCAGGCCCCGAGCGCAGTCTCCCTGACATGCCTACATGTTTGTTCCCTCAATGGACCAACACTGTCGTGGAATCAACTCAGGTCTGGGGCCAAAAAAAGCAAGTGCAGCCACCTAGTCCCCAGAGTTCCGCTGTGGACATTGTCTCAGGCTGCACCACCCCAGGAGAAAATAGCCCCAAGTTCCTGGGGCAGCCGGGCAGGTGGAGGGGGAGTGACAGAGAAAGAGGGACGGACAGATGGACCAACAGCAGCGTCAGGGAGTGCCCCCTCCCACCCAGCCAGCCGGCCCTGGACCCCTGGCCATGGAACTGAGCCCTGGTCTGACCACGCAGAAGGTTCCTCCACATCCGCAGCACATGGCCGTTAAAGGACAGCAGCGTCCACGCGGTGAAAAGGTGTCTGGTGCGGGGAACACAGCCAATTCTGTCCCCACAGAACTGAGGTTCCGTATCTGTCGCCTTGATCCGGGGATGTGGATGAACCGACTAACAACAGCTGCTGAGACGCACGCTCCTGCTCACGCGGAGCTGGCTCAGGACCAACCCACCCCGATCTCCAGTTCTTCCGTGGAACCTGGAGAATGAATCCCGGGAATGAGCCGTGAGCCGCTCTGAACGGAGAGGAGCGAATTCGACAGGGAAGTACTGAAAGCTAACAGCAGCGAGGAGCAAGCTCTGCCTGCACACGGACACGCACGCACGCACAGGGACACATGCACACACGGCCAAGCACACGGTTTACGAGGGGTGCACGGGCAGGCATGCGAGGCACACAGGCTAGCAGGTGTCCTAAACCGAGCGAGTGACTTACAGGTTTCCCCATTCTCTACATGGAAGAGAAAACACAGAGAACATGTTACTTCAGCAGTGATCGAGGCGCACACTCTTAACAACTGGGGGCTGACCCGAGGCTGCCCTTTCCTGGCCTACCTTGGTCTTTCTCTGCCGGGGGTTCTCAACCCCACGAGCACCAGAAAGCCTCCAAGGCCCTTCCTGACAACCCGGGCTTCAGGGGCTAGCCCACTGCTGAAGAATCCAGGGAGATGCTGCGCTGCTCTCCCACCCTGGGACCCCGGGGCTGTGTAACCATGACTCTAACCCAGGCCCCTCCCTGGGACCTGGCCACACCTGCCCTCCATGGGCAGCCCTGACAGGCAGCCTGCATCATCAGCGGGGTCCGAGCTAGAGTCCTCGTCCATCTAGAAGCCCTAATTTCAAGCTGCTGTGTGACCCACTGAAAACAGAGACCAGGCCTGGCCAGCCTTCGAGAACACTGGCCCTTGGGCTGGTTCCCTGCCCTCCAGGCCTGCAGCTGCAGCTGTGGGCCTGCTGCCCTGTCACAGGCGGCAAAGGGAGTCGGGTCCTGCCACCCCGGTCACCAGGTTGACACTCACGGCTTCAGGCTAAAGAGATCTTTGAACCCGGACACAGTGTTGTCTTTGTTCTTATACTTTTCGGCGATCAGTTTCTCCTTCGTCCAGGTCATCTGCACCTTGTCCGGTGTGGGTGGGGCTTGAGACCTGGCAGCCACCACAGAGTGGGAGGCAGTGTTCCTGTCGTGAATTAGCTGGGCCTGGAGGGAGGGCAGGGCAGCATTAAGACTCACCACAGCAGGTCTCCAAACCTCCCCAGCAAGAGGCGAGCACGGGAGGGAAAGGCTGCCGCTGGCCCTCGGAACCCAGGGGCCCCCAGACGGCCTCCCAGCTGAGGCCCCAGCGCTGCCCCAACTCCCACTAGTCTCTCCTCTTCCTGGGCTTCCAGACCAAATTCATCACTTCCCTCCCCGGCTCCTCTGGCCCCAGCTCTGAAAGCCACTGAGAAAGAACCCAGGACTCCATACTGACGCAAGGGTACGCTCACATCCGCGAGTCCCTGCTGCACACACTACCTCCGCTTCCCACCCCGCTCATCCATCTGTTCACTCACTCACTAATCTATCACCTCATTTATCTACTCCTTCATCTCCTTACCCACCCATCCCTTCTTCCCGGGATTCACGTGTTCACCCCTTACTCATCATCTTTTCTATCACTCATTCACTCATCCCCTCATCCATCCACTCTTCCTCCTTCATTGATTCATCTCCTCCTTCATTTGCCCACTCACTCACCCATTCATTCATCTATCCATTCATCCGTCAACAGCACAGGGGCTGCCAGGAAGCCCACGCTTTGGGATGGGTAATAAGTGACATGGAGTTTGGGGACGGGTTTGGTGTGGGAGGAGGCAGCTATGGCATTTCACAAAGTACCCGGGAGGCCTGCATGCAGAGAAGGTGCTGATGGATGGCCCGAGGGAAATAGGGGAGGCCTGTGGGGATGGGGCGGGCTCAGGGCATGAGCCAGCATCAATGAGAAACTGGAGGGGCCTGTGTGGCCCGAGTGAAGGTTACGACAGGACCATGGGAGACAGGCATGGAGCCTGGGGGAGGGATTAACACGCTGGCTCTTAAGGACTCCCTGTGGTTGCTGGTTTGAGGATGAAAGGGACAGAAGGGTGACCAATTAGGCCACCAAGGTGGTTTGAGCAAGGGATGATGCAAGAGAGGAGGGGGCTATTGCGTGGCTGGGACAGCTCTCAGTAGACTGTATGTGGGAGACCAGAGGTGACACAGTCCTTGAACCTGTCCTGGGTGTGGTCCAGAGGGCCAGTGGGGCTGTGCAGCCTTGACCCGTGTGGGGAGAGGAGGCAGAGGTAGAAGTCAGGCCACCCAGCCATTCACAAACCCAGGGATGGAGATGACCGGCTCAAAGGGACCCCCGAAAACCTAGTCCCAACAGCTCTGTGGGGTCTGCAGGAGCACAGGGTCCCGCACTGCACCACCGCCCATGTGACTGACGGCCTCTAACTGAGGGATGTCTGGCGCCGGCACACACCTCCCTCTCCCGCTCCGTCTTGGACAGCTGCATCTGCTTCAGCATCTGGCTCCTCTGCTCCATGACCAGTGTCTTCTCATAGGTGAATGCAGAGATGTCGTTCGCCACCTGGAAGGCCCCAGGGCACAGAGGTCACTCAACGTGCACAGAACAGGACGCTTTCGCCACAGACCACCAGCTTCACTCGGCGTCTGAGCCGCTGCTGAAACAGGCTGCCAGGCCCCTCCCTCTCGGTCTCACCCCCTGCGGGCTCCGTGTGTAACGGGCCCACCGACCACAGAGCTTCGTCCTTTCCTGACACAGGCCCATCCTTCAGTGGGGGATGCTGGGTCCTCCCTGTCCCTGGGGGTGCACTGCCCCCTCAGCCCTTTCAGCTCTGGGGAGAGCTGCCCCTGGGACCTCCGTGGAGCTCTGTGCCCCCAGCCACAGGGCTCTGTGAGCTGGACGTCACTCCCTGACACTTTCTCATGAGTCGCCACGTGGGGAAATTAATTCTTATGTTAGCAGTCCACTCTACTAAATTCTTACTGAATAAAATGTTTATTTTCTTTATTTTTTCCAGGTATTTAAATCATCCTCTGCAGAATACAAAGCACCCTCATTTTTGGGACTTTAGGCTGCAAACGTCGGCATCCAGGAGGCAAGGCCCCCGCGGACAGACGGCCAGCTGAGCCCACTGCTGGCCGCACTAACCCTTGGCACTCATGGCAGGCTGGTTTTGGCTTGGCTGCTCTTTGAGTGCATTAGCTAAACCTCCGTGATGCTCCTCCCTGACACTCTCAATAAAATCTACTCATTTTAAGAGAAGTCTTAACAAAACCCCTAAGCTCTTTTGTGCTGATGCTTCACGGTTCATGGTCCCGACTCTGGTCTTTCTGAAGCTTGCTGGCCAGGAATGCCTCCTTCCTAGTTAGTGGCCCTGACTCGCAATTGTTCAATTTTAGCCTCTGACCACTGGCTTCCACTCCTTGTTCATTTACACACTTAGGTCCACGGTCCTGGGGTCCCCCCGTGGGCCCACTGCCTCCTGAGGACGCCAGAGCCCCAGGCTTGGTGGCTGCCAGCGACACCCCAGCCCTCGCTCTCTGTGAACAAGGCTCCCAATGCACATAACTCCATGCGAGAGCAGCATCTTGGACCCTCTGTCCTAC
The DNA here is from genome assembly GCA_004027735.1 of Carollia perspicillata. Lineage (NCBI taxonomy): Eukaryota > Metazoa > Chordata > Mammalia > Chiroptera > Phyllostomidae > Carollia > Carollia perspicillata. The sequence goes on along the minus strand of PVKM010044270.1, from coordinate 1,998 downwards.
AAAGCCCTGGGGCGGGGAGGCTAAGCTGAAGTCGATGCCAGACGCAGCCGAAGGGGAAGGCGAGACGGCACTAACTGGACATCAGGCGTGGCCACTTCCTCGCAGGGGAGTGCTCTCCGAAACTGCCAACTCCCCAGGGCCCACCCCTCCAACAGGTGGGTAGCAGGGTGGTCCCAGGCAGGAGCAGGGCTGCTCTCACTTTCAAAAAGGAAACGCAATTATGTCCCTAAACAATAGACGCTGCCTACTTAACCCTCACTAGCAACACGACTGAAATCAAGCAGAACTGTAGATTTTAACAATGTTATTGTTAACTAAATGGCACCAACTAACCCACTTGGAAAGCTGACGAGGACCAGGGGCTTTGAAATAGAAGAATAACCGCGACGCTGACAGCAGGCCTCCGTGCCCGCCTCAAATGGGGGCCGGGTCATCAGCTCTTAGTTCAGTGTGGCTTCAGGTGATTTGAAATGGGTGAGGCAGCTGATGGATGGTTATAGGAGGACGGGGGATGACAGCGAAGGGATGCAGGAGCCACGTGGAAGATGTCCCCATGGCCAAAGCTGGATGACGTGAGCAACAGAATAAAGAGTGTGCTGAAGACCCCAAAGGGCAAAGCAGTGGGAGCTCTAGACACAAATGCACCTGCATGACGCACACACAGGCATGACGCACGCAGAGGAGATCCTGACCGCTGACTGCCAAGCCCCCTCCTGGGGTCAGGGGACCTGGGGACGCACTTCCAGAGTAGCGTCCGGACTTCACAAAGTGGGCGCCGGCGGATGCGGCTGGACCGCAGGCCCTCGTTACCCGTGATGGGTTGAATGTCACATTCCCCGCACAGGACACGCTGGGGAGGGCACACCACCTCTGGGGTCTTCCTCCCCCAAACAAAATCCAGTCCACTCACGAGAAGAACAGCAGGCAAGTCTAACTTGGGAAACATTCTACAAAACACCTGGGCCCGTCTAAATTGCCAAGTTTATAAATAAAAAACAGAAACTGCCACAGCCCAGAGGAGGGAGTGCAGCTCGGGGTCCTGAACAGAGATGGATACTGAGGAACAGCAGCAGACAGACACGGACAGCCTGGAGCACAGGGGGCAGCAACGCACAGGGCCCGCCCTCAGCGTGCGGAGTCGGCACCAGGCCCGCAGGGACCTTGCTCCACCCCGTGTGCCCGTAAATCCAGAACTATGCCAGACGTGAACCAAAGGCCCAGCCAGCATCCCGGCCCACCTGCCCTTACCATCTCCACCACCTCCACCTCTGCACTGATCCTGAGGTGGTACAGGAACGTCTGCAGGTCCTTCTTCATCTGGATGCTGTTGTCATCCACCTGGGCCACCGTGAAGATGCGCATCCGGCACTTCCTCCACACCTGGGTGTGGGGGGAGGAGACATGTGCACACAGGGCAGTTTCTGCCTCCTCTGGCCTCCACTGCCCCCCTCAGGAGACATAGGCCCCCCCAGACGCTCCCAAACCGGATGATCTCCCCAGTGCCATCCCATGGTGTGACCCCAATGGCCCACGAGCCCCACCTGTTGACCCGCCCCACGTGACCCCCATCCCCACCTTGTGCTGCCGCAGCAGGAAAGGCAGCAGCATGAGCAGGCCCCCATCGTGCACGATCCACCACACGTCGATGTGGCCGTCACTGAAGCGTTCCTGGTTTTGTGGAAACAGGTCCACATTTTTGGCCACCAGCAGGGCCTGCTGTGCTGCTGTGGTGTCGCGGACAGTATCTGTGGAGAGGCAGCACACGCACGGGTCAGTGGGGCCTCGACCGCACTACACACTCCATGAGCTCTCTGGGCCCCAGCTGGTGCAGGAGGTGGCCACAGGGTCCCCGCCGCGCCCCAGCAGGGCAGGCTCCAGAGGCCGTCTTCCTCTGCAGCAGCTCCACAGCCAGCACAGGGACGTGCGGAGCCCAGCCCGGTCCCTCCCCAGGGACGGCCAAACGGGGGGCATCATCGGGGGGCATCATCGGGGGGAAGG
>PVKM010044269.1:0-12267 GCA_004027735.1 Carollia perspicillata | reverse complement strand
AGCTAAATAGTACAAAAATCAGCTTAAAAACACATCTGTGGGATATGAAAAATTCATTTTATGGATTTTTTCCCCTCCCTGATACATTGGACCAAACAGTGTGATGCCTTTGCCCACTTGTTGCGTTCATTTACCGATGATGTGGTGAATGTCTCTTGGGTAGCGGTGGGCGCAAAGGGAGGAATTTGATGTGGGTGGACTAACCCCAGGCTAGTTCCCCTCTCGGTAGAGAGAGTGACGCAAGGAGGCATCTGAGGAGGGATGAGGACAGGAGACGGTTGTTTCAACAGATTCTTGCCTCTTCTCTCCCTTTCCCCCCTAGCATGCCAGTATTTCTTAATACGTCAGTGTCTTCAAATATTCTGTTCCTCTCTACCTGAAAAGCTTCTTCCCTTTTCTCCTCACCTAGTTCACTCCTACTCACTTCAGGTCTCAGCGGAATCCTTACTTTCTAAGGGAAGATTTCCTGACCTCCCAGAGCAGTTCCTACAGTTCAAGGCGTGCACAGGGATCTCTACTTCAACGATCAGTACCACTGATAGCAGTACTTCAACCACACTACTACTAGTGCTTTCTGTATAAGTAATAAAATAATTAATTGGGTCATTAGTGGCTTAATCTACATCCCCTCTGTCTGTGTGACAGCTTCTCCTGGGTGGGTGTTGTCCGGTTGTTGATGTTCACTGTTACCTAGGGAGTGGAGCTCCAGGGAAAACAGACAGACCTGTGACAATCCCAGCTATCATCAATGAGTACGAATCTCTAGTTCCCCACTGATAAAATGAAAATAATAATGGCACGCATGTATGTCACAGGGCTTTCTTTGAGGACTAAAGAATAATGACATGTGAAGTGCCCAGCATGGCGCTTGGCACATGGCAGTCAGTTGGTTAAAATCAGCCCCATGGGATGATCTCACCTTTAACTGGAACATAATCAACAAAAGAAAAATGCAAGCAAAATATAACCAGAGACATTGAAATTAAGAACAATCTAACAGTAGCCAGAGGGAGGAGGGAGGGGACAGAAGGGAGAGGGTTTTCAGGAACCACCATAAAGGACACATGGACAAAACCAAAGGGGAGGGCGGAAGCAAGGGAGGGAGGTGGGTGTAGCTGGAGTGGGGGGAAAATGGCAGGCGACTGTAATTGAACAATAAAGTAATTTAAAAAAAACAAGGAAAAAATATCAGCCCCATGGGGCAGTCTGCCATGCCCTCTGGACCCGTGGGGGAAACATGCAGTTCCCACAGAGGCCAGGGAGGGAAGTCTGAATGACTGGGGGGCACCATGATCCCCTCACAGCCCCCTGGAAGCACAGTGTCCTGGGCGGGGTGATGTCTTTCTGAAGCATTGTCTGCAAAACCACTAAAAACAATGAGCTGAACTACAGTTTTGTATTTCCACAGAACACCAAGCAACCAAACTGGCTGGTTTAAAGAAAGGATTTTTGTGCCAACATTATTATAGCTCAGCAGTTAACATAGTGCTTAAGAAGGGAGGCTGTGCAGTCCCATCACATGGGTGCCCACTTCCGTTGCTTCACTTACTATTCAGGTCAGTTACGTAAGCGCACGGAGCCTCAGGTGCCCTGTCTGTAAAGTGGAGTTATGAGCCAGGTGATCATGGCAGGGGTGTGAGGGGAGTCAGTGGGACAGAGCACACACAGCTCTCCGTGCCTGCTGGCGCATCCCGTGAGCTCGGAGAACCTGAGTGCACAGCTGTTAGTGCTGGAGAGGCGCAGGATTCTGGCTATGAGAGACCTGAATCCCCAAGTGTTAGTTTCATTAAACTCTTCATAATCTTCCAAGGAGAATAAGAAACACAGGGCACCTGGAACACCCATTTAGTGGTATTTTATTGTATTTTAGCCACAGTTAATAGGATCGCCAAATTTCCCATTCATCCCTAAGAAGTTGTAATCAGGAAAACAAACACCCTGTGCATCTGTGCACATATTAATTGGAGGTGGTTAAAATTCAGCCACCTATTTTTGTCCGAGTTTACAGAATGTGAACAAGTCAATCTCTTGAGCATTGCCATGGTTCCAAATTTAGGGAACAAGTCAGTTCCCATTCCTATTATTATTCCTGATCCTCAGAGAAATTGCTTTTGCTTTACATTTTTCGGTCATTTTTCCTTCTATCTCAGAAGAAAGCTGAGAGGTCTGTCCTTTTCTTCTCCTTTTCTTCCTCCCTCCCATCCTTTCTCTTTTTTCTCCTCCCACTCTCCCTCCTTCTCCTCATTTCTCTTCCTCCACCCTCTCTTTTCCTATAAAGTGACAGCGTTACAACTCTAAGTCAAATGGGGATAATGAAAATAATATTGATTTCAGAGGGCTGTTGGGAGAATTCAATGAGACATGCTGATTCCTTGGCGTAGCACGTAGCAGGCGTGACTATTTCTGCCTGTTAGTTATGATTCTTATTGCTATCTGGAAAAAGGCAAATCATTGATCTTATTCCTTTCCTCCTGGTTCTTCTGATCTTGTATTTCCAAACTCAAAGTCTTGGGAACAATTTGCCGGTATGTCTTCCCCTAGTTTTTCTGTGGAGGCTGGTTAGCCCTGTCAGTGACAAGAGGGTGTCGGAGTTGCTAATAAATGATTTGTGTGTGAGACTCCTTAGGAGCCAGGCATCAAGCCAGCATGTCCAAGAATTGGTTACTGGCCAGGATGCATGGGCTCACGACATTGGTTAGTGTCTGCCCAGGGCCTGGCTGCTGCCTTCATGTCAGACCCACCCCAAGGATGCTGCGGCAGGGTGATGGCCTTCTCTGTGCAGCAGACTGGCAAAGGCAGGCTCAGAAGCGCGAACCGTTTCCATAGGGACCAGTCAATACCCCCAGGGTCAACTGTGAGTGACTGCAGCCTTGTTCACTATATTAAGTGGCATCACATGGATCTCGGAGATTCAATATTCTAAATTAATGCACAGAGAGGGGCCAAATTCAATTTCTCTTCTTCTGATTGCCTGTTGGCCAGCCTATTGGAGAGGTTTCTTGCAGTCTACCTCTCTGGCCCTAAGGACTGGGACAGTGAACAAAGTAGGGTAGTTGCTGGTGTCTCCGTCTGATTCCTCCCTGAGCCTGACCAGGACAGCAGGGCCCTTAAACTTGAGAGATTTGTATTACCTGGTGATGCATAGATTTCTGAGATCCACCTCCAGGGACCCAGATGCAATACGTCTGGGGGAGAAGATGAGGACACTGCATCGTGAGCAGCACTTTTGTAATTCTTTCCGAGCTGTTCCACCTCCCTCCACCGGTGTGAAGCCCGTTGGAGGGAGGTGGAATGTACCTGTCTGTGAGGTTCGCTGCTGTGCCCTTGTGGCCTGCCTTCAAGGGAGGGAGTGAAATGCAGCCCCACACCGCCATATGCACAAGAATCCCTGAGAGCCTGTTAAAAGACAGATTGATTCTTACTCATACACTTGGAAGTAGGGTCCAAGGATCTGACTTTCTAAAGTATCCCCTGGGCATTGCTGCTAGAGATTGTCATTCTGAGCTAGCAGGGTAGGGTCTCTACAAGTGCAGTGGGGGTCAGACCCCCCTGGGTTTGAGTCCTGGTGCCACTTATTGCTGGTGGGGAGACCCTGGGCCATTCTCTCCTCCTGTCACACAAAGCCAATGACAATGCCTTCCTCAGAAGTTTCTTTTGGGACACATGGGAGGTAACACATTGGAAGCATTTAGCCCAGTATTAAATCCTAACTCATTATAATTATTATGAAAACTTCCAAGATGTGAAATCTCAGGCCACAATTTAAGAAACTCTGATAATGTAGTTGGTGCACAAAGTTCAGTGTCGGACTCCCTCAGTTTACATCCTGGCTACCACTTATTGATTGTACAGCCTTGGACAAGCTTCTTAACCTCTCTGTGCCACAGTTTCCCCATCTGTTAAGTGGGATAATAGTGGCCCTTACCTCCTTTAGTTGTTAGAAGGTTGCACATGATGTACCCGAATTTTTCACTCTGGTACCAGGCATCTAGGGGCCCCATTTCTGTTACTGATATTATTGATCAGCTGTGGTTGGAGAACTTTGGTGTGAGGTTATAAATTACTGGGACCTCTGGCCTGGCTAATCCAAACTCCTGGTCAGGTGCCTCGAACACCCCCAGGGAGCTTTAAGGTGTCAACACAGCTACCCCCTTCAGCTACTCCTTTGGAATAATCACAGCTCCATCTGCGTGTCTTTGGAGAGGTATTCAACATCTATACTCTCCTGATCTGTAAATAGTAGAAAATAACAGTACCTGCCTCATAGTATTTATTTAAGGTAATAAAGCAAAGAGTAATTAGAAAAGTGCTCAAGATATTTGTTATGAGAGCAATTATTATTATTGTTAGATTGTCATTACATTATTAATAGTGTATAAAGTAGATGTTAGTTATAATTATTATTATAGTATAGTTATATATTTTATAAAGCACACATTATAGTAATTAATATCATATGCTACTACTTAACAATACTAGTTCACATTACTTTTTGTCTGAAAATGTCTTTATTTTGCCTTTACTTAAAAAATGTTAAAAACTGCAGTTAAATACACATAAAATTTGCCATCCTAACTATTTTTAAGGGTATGGGTCAATGGTATGAACTACAATTCATGCTGTTCTGCAACCATCACCACCATTCAGCTCCAAAACACTTTCCATTTTTGCAAAACTGAAACTCTCTACCCATTAAACAACAATTCCACATTCTCTGCTCCCCCCAGTGCCTGGCAGCCCCATCCTGCTTTCTGTCTCTGAGGATGTGCCTACTCTAGGTTCCTCACGTCAGTGGAGTCAGTTTTTTTGTGACTGGTTCACTTCACTTAGCATAATGTCCTCGAGGTTCATCCATGTGGTAGCCTGTATCAGAATTTTGTTTGAAGTAAGTCATGTTCCATCGTATGTGCAACCTCATGTTGTTTATCCGTTCGTGCACTGATGGGCACTCGGGCTGCTGCGGCCTTTTGGCGATGGTGACTGTGCTGCTGGGAACATGGGTGTGCAACCGTGTCTTCGAGATGGTGTGACGCTAGTGCCCGAGGAGTTGTCTCTGCTCTTACAACTTCTGATCGCAGTCAGAGCTGTTTCCCCCCATACTTATCATGCCCCATGTTAAGGAGAAAGCCAAGAAACAAAGAAGCAACAGACACTTCTTTCACTTATTTATTTATGCTCTTATCGATTCATTCATTTCCAATACTTCTTCCATCACCTACTAGGTGCAAGGTCCCGTACTAGGTGCTGTGGAACCCTGACAGTGGCCCATAATCTGTTGGCTATTAGTGTTGAAAAGTTATATATACTTAGTGAGTCTTCTTCTTTCTCAAAGTGATACCTGGGAGCTCAGAGCTTGGGTGAAAGCTTCCTTCCCCTGGTATTTGGATAGAATCCCAGCCTGAGGCACACACAGAAACTGTACCTGAGTCTTGGATGTCACAGCCCCTCTCAGATGAGGTAGTTTTCCTACCCAAAGGATTTCAAAATAGACTCAGTCAAGACTTTGCAAGAGTTGGGAGTCTGTAGAGGTAAAACCTGTATAAAAGTTGTGTTGAAGCAACAGCCTGTGGTCATACTTCTTATTACTCACAACTGTATTTGGACATTTTTCTTTTATTTGGACAGATTATTTCAACTTAACCTTAGGCAAACTATAGATATAAATGTCTACACCAAAACACTTTCTAGACCCTGGTGCTTAAACCCCTCGGCATGACCTGCCCTGGGGTGGCAGGTCCTCATGCCCTCAGGGAGGCGCAGCAACTCAGAGTGTGAGCGCTCAAGCAAGATTGCCAGAGTAGAAATCCCGGCTCACTAAGAGGACATGGGACCTCCAGGCAGGTCTGTATAACTAGAATCTTAGCCTCTCCAAATCACAGTTTCCCCATTGGTAAAATGAGGTGAACAATAGTCCCAGCTCACAGGATTGCTGTGAAGATTTACTGAGCTAATACTGATGGTAGGCCTGCTTGTCCTGGGACCTGGCACGGAGTAAGCGCAGATTGATGCTGGCTGTCCATTACAACAGCGGGTGTGCTCCCCGCTCCCCGCCGTAGCCACAGGGACCTCCGTCAGTCCCTCCAATGTGCCGCGCTCTGCTTCCTCCTCTGGCCCTCTGCCCACGCTCTTTCCTCTCTCTCCCACCGCAACCCCTCTTGCCCTGCTAACATTATTTTTGTCCCATCCATTATATTATATTTTCTCCAAGAAGACTCCTCACCCTCAAGACTGGTTACATGCTTCTTTCTTGAGCTTCACATGTACCCTGGACTTACCCCTGCCATGGTACCTGTCACCTGTCACCTATCCTGTCACCTCCTCACTGAGCTGTGAGCTCCATGAGGCCATGGCCTGTACACTTTGGTGCCTACGGCATCTCGAGGGAGAGAAATTAACAAAACATGGACCTGTGTGGGTTGTGAACTTCCACTGGAAGGATCTCTACTCTGGACACCCAATTTCAAGGCCCTTAGAAACTCCCACGGCAGTGTACCTCATGACCCGCACGCCAGAATGTCCTGGGAAGGGTCTTAGTCAGTTCCCAAGCAGAGTGTCTGCCTTCCCAAGCAACCCATTTTGTTGGTTACCAGAGGGCGGGCATGTGACAGGACTTATTTAGCTTCTCAAGATGCTGATTCAGCTTTCAGGTGAAGATTTTTCAGAGAATGTTCTAGTCTGGGACCAGAGGCCAGGGCTCCTGTCCACAGAATAGTGGACTGACTTGCCTTCCCTCGCCCTCCAACTACTGCCTCAGTCCTCATTTGCAGTTTTCTATCTCGGTTCTTCCAATAGCACATTTGTTTCCATTTCATTCCAAAAGAACGGTAATTAGCTATTGGGCTTGCTGGTTGGCTAATTTCTCCGAAAGGCTATGTTCTCAGTGATAAGACACTTCTGTGCCATGTCCATTCTATCCATCAACCCATCCTGCCAAGTTAATTTCTCTCACATTAATGTAAGAAGCCACAGTGATCAGAGGAAACATTTATTAAGTGTTTCTCTGTGCTAGGCACTTTGGGAGTACTTTGCACGGGTTATCTCATCGAATTTTTGCAATAGCCCTGTGAAATAGAAACTGTGAGTACCATCTTTCCAGCCGAGGAAATTGAGGCACACAGATTAAATACTTTGTTCGAGGGACACAGAAGAAAGTGACAAAGCGGGAACTCAAACTCTGGTCTGCGTAACTTCAGAGACTGTGCTCTTAACCATGAGACTCCATCAGTGCCCTATAATTTTCAGTTATTATAATGTCCCGATTAGAAAGCAGCAGGTACACTCAAAAATATACACTTTGTACCCAAAGTGACGTAGCTATTGTGATCTTACTAAACCCATGCTTTTGGTATTACATCCTAGGTTACATTTTGTCTTTTATTTGAAAGGGAAATGGGACACAAAGATTTCATTTTCTCCTTTTCTTTCTTTCTTTTTTTTTTTTGAAAGCAGGAGCTGTTTTGTTTGTTTTGGATGAATGCAGAAGGTCATGTGATTGTCAATGGATCGTTAACTGGACTGGTACCCAGCCAAGCATGATAAATCTGATGACTATTTTTATGGGAGCCACTTTGCTCCTTTTTGATTCCAAAGCTGACTGGTTGGCCTAATCCATGCCAGCTGTTTAGCAAAAAAAAAATATTCTTGGATATGAGAGGGATTGAAGGGACAGTGTGAATAGCTCTGTGTGAAAATCCATTTCTGTTACTGAATACTCAAATATATCCTCTAAAATGCCTCCATTATTCCTCTGTGTGTGTGTGTTGTGTTTAAAGATTAAGAGTGGGTTGGAAATCAGTTACTCCTACGTTCACTTTCAAAGTAAATTCTTGAGATTTACCAGATTCAGAAAAATCAAGTTTGATAAATATAACAACTTGTTCATTCTTATTCAAACTGCCTTTATGTAAAAACTATGGTAGAAAAAGAACTTAGTATTTCTCAGGAGGAAACAATAGAGAATTGTTTAAATCTCATATTCATCCATTCGTTAAATAATTATTGAACATCTAATATATGCTAGGTACCATACTCAGCACTGTGGTTGTAGAGGTGAATAAGTCAAAACCCCTGCCTTCACTAAGTCTACAGTCTGTATACAAATCCTTAGATGTGATGAACAAAGTTTGACACTGGACCATGAGAAAGCAAGATCTCACAGGTGGTGTTCACACATGGTTGGATGAGACTCTTGGCTGGAATATGAACTGGAGGAAACAGCACTCTCTTGCCTTTGGTCTACATAGTCTGTTACTAGGCGAGCTTGTTCCATATTTTCCACCTAGCCTGGTATCACTAGCAACCATAGTTAATGTTCCATCGCCTTTTCTTTTTTCTATGTAACTGGATAAATTCTTGATTTGCTTTGATTTTATCAGTCAAATAGGGGGAAAACTACAACAGGTCACCGTTGTTTTTCCTCTGTGCAGCAGGCCCCTCCCTGGCGATGTGGAAAGGAGGAGACGGGGGAAAGTAGACCTGACATTAGGGCCAGGCCTTCCTAGTCGGTCACATGTGTATCCCAGGTTTGGGGGAGACAGCTCTCAAAGGACTTGGACAGGCCTATTATGGGCAGAAACCCTAAAGGTCTAACTCAAGAGACATATAAGTATTAAAGACAGTCATTCCGACTGCCCACCTGTGAACAGTTCTATTGAAGAGAGAAGGGAACATCTACAGCAGGCACCGTGAATAGATTTAATCCCGAATGCCCACTCAGGCTGGTCTCAGGAATCAGAATTCTGTGAAGGATTCTGACCCTCATCTAGAAGACCACCTTCGACCTGAATCCGCTTGGTTAATGTATTTCTCTCTGAGTGTCTGACCGAATTCAGATTCAGAATAATTCTAATACACTAAAAGAGTGAGTCAAGACCAACAAGATGAAGGCTAATGAGGACAGCTATAAACTCCTACGTGAAAAGTCACAGTTCAGGGATGGGTTGGCTACCCTTTGGGACTGGGGAAACTTGGTTTGCTAGCCGTTCCTGATAAAGCTTGACTGTAAGCTCCCTGTGAATCAGTAAAACAGTGCGGCCCCCAAACACCCTGGAGCCGTGAGGTGCTGCTGGAGTTGAACAGGGCAGCTCGGCATTACTGGAACTGAATTTCTGGATCTCTTCCTTCCAGATTGCTGTTCTGCTCGTAGACTTGGGTGCGTGGATAAGCTCCAGCTTTCTGAAATCGGACATTTCCTTCCTCTCAGACTAGGAAGGAGTTTGCTCATGCCGAAACAAAGAAGTAAGATGCCTAGAAAAAAACAGAAATTCTTTGTTTTTGAAATCAGCTAGATTTGGAAATCAGTAAAAGAAAAAATAAAGGCATCAAATGATTTTGCTAATACATGGTTTTTTGAAAAGCTTAAAATGTATTTTGCCCCAAGTGCTCTACCCTTAAACACACCCACATGCATTTTGGGAAGAATTTCATCCATATGGTATATTCATTGGCAGTTAACTCGTCAAAATCATTGTTGTGTCAGAACCATTTGATTTTCAAGTTGCCATTTAAGTTGTTCCAAAAAAGTTTCTGAAGGCTTATTTTCTTAAACGAGGATATGGAATTTAATAAAAGGAATAAAGAGAATGTAGATTTTTCAGTTTGATTTTAACACAGTGGAAACACTGAAGAATTTTAAGCTCACTGGACTCTGTTAAAACCAGCTTGACCTTTGCCACCTTCTTATAAGAATGATGATGATGATGATGATGACGACGACGATGACGACGACGACAATGACTGTGGTTATTCAACTACTTGGGTTTGGGTTATTTTCTGATTGTTCCTGGAACAAACTTTTCCCTAATAGTTAGGCTGCAAAAATAGAGAACGCATAAGAGTTGGAAGGGCAAGTCAGAAAATATTCAGGGGTGCTCAGGCAAAAAGCCCGGGCACACATAAGGACACTGAGTTTTAAGGGAGAAAATTGAGTCGGTGCATCGACTTTCTTAGCAAAAAGCATCTAATTCGCTCTTACTTAGTCTTCCCGCAGGAAAGCAAGTTCCAGGGTTGGGAAGCCAACAGTTGGTTTGGTAGCTCCCACCCAGGGGTCATCTGTCCAGTTCACAAGAGGAGACGGGGACCTTGGCCTACCGTAAGATAATGAATGCAGGCTGCAGCACAAATTTCCAGCTGCCATGTAGTGGACATCGGCTGGTTTTTGACTCATCTTCATATTTTCCTCATTAATTGCTTTTCCATCAAGGACATTAAAAAAAAAGACTGGAGAAATATACTCTGACATCTGCATAAGTAAGTAAAATAAACCCACATGTGGACTTGAGTCCCCAATTTTGGTCTTAATGAGACTTGGTCTACTGATTATTGCTCATTGTCTTATTTTCAGGTCAGTGCCCCAGTGGTCCTTTTGCTCTATCAGTGATGATTGAGAGGGGTAAGCAGCTGTACTTTATAGTCTTTGGATTCACAGTTCTCAACCTATACTTACAGAGAGGGCCATGAAACATTTAGCTAAATCGAGATTTACGATAAAAGTCACAGAGTAGGTGACTACAAATCAAAAGGAAAGGTGTAGATGGTGCCAAATGATACCAACTCGAGTATTTTAGTGTGTATGTGATGAAGGGCTTCGGAGTAATAATTAAGTGTTGGATTGGTTTTAAGAGAAGAGAATAGGATTTAAGACCTCTCATTTTAATCCTAGTATTCTCCAGAAAGCATTATTTGTTATGTGATGTATTTATTATTCCAGAGGAATAGTTAGCTTCAAATAGGCCAAGTCTCATCTCCTATGCTTTTTCTAGCCAAGGAACTTTGAACATTTTTTAGTGACGAGAAATCATCACTGTGTGCTTCAAGTTAAAACAGGCACAAGCAAGTTGCAAGGTCATGACTGTTAGGTGTTCATTTCCCCAAGGATGTCATAAAAATACATATTTACCCTAGCATTCTGCATAATATTCTAGTTCTGTGTGCCTTTTACAGATTCGAGGACTTTCTCTAAGGCCAATGGAACTGTTAAATTAGCTTCAATATTTTAAAAAACAGCAAGGGTGGTTTTGATTTTGAAAACAAGTATGTAAGTGTGCTTGTCCAAGGGAGGAAAGAGACATTGTTAGATGCCCTAAAACTCACTGCTGCCCGAGAAATTGCGCAGGTAGGTACCTGGTTAAATCAGACTTCATTCATGAACAATTTCTAAGAGCAATTAAATTTAAACTTTTAAAAAAGTCTGGGTTCTATTTATATACTACAGATTTGTTTATTGTTTCATTGATTTGGTTACTGATTACAACCCCCTTTGGGCGAAGAGTGATAAGTAAGTAGGGGAGGGAAGAAAGTTACTGGTTTAACATCCTTCTCAACCATAAAGAATCAGATTTCAAAGAATTGGCTTCTCCCAATGTACCTAGTGAATTGTTTGCCACTATGGTGGCATTCTGAGTAAATAAAGAGGATTATACCATTTTTAAGAAATTACAAGTCATATCCCAATGGCAGAAACTGATACCCATCACTTTCTTTGGTAAGATATTTTTTTCCCTTTTTCTTTTTTAGTGTTCAGAGAGTTTGCCTTACTTTTGTGGCCCCCCCCCGCCCCCGTCCACCATGGATGAACACAACGTTACCAAGACATGATCTGCATGGGGAGGAAAGGTGGCTAATCTCTCAAGGGAGAAAGGCCATGAGTCCTTACCTCAATGGTATTTATTGGGTTAGTAACACACAGGGATACAGGTAAAGTTCATCAATCAATGTCAGGCAGTAAGGGTCAAATGGTAGATAACAAAGAACTCGGAAGGCCTATTTTGAGTCAGGGTCAGATAGCTAAAGAGCCCTAAAACTTTGAGGAGCAAACTCACTTCTTGTTTGGATCCTTATTTAATTGAGAGCATTCTAAACAAAAGCAGGTTTCACAGGATTTTACATATTCTTTCTTAGGCCTGATTACCCTGGAAACTGCTCTAGCTGAGCAGAGGGCTGTACCTGCTCCCAGTCAAATTCAGGCTTAAGTGGATTAGAGCCAGGAAACACTTCTCCCAGAGCTTCTCCCAGATGGTAAGGGGACTCGGGCTATGTCAAAATAGCCAGGGGTTTTGAAGGTCCTTTGCCCTCACTTTGCTGCAGCCCCCGAGTCCTTTCTTGATGGCCTCCCACATGATCATGTCTGCTTGGGTTGCCCCTCCTCTGAGGGGTTGTACCCATAGACTCTGACTAACCGAGAAAGCGTTGGGGACTAGAGATGGCAGAAGCAGCGTTCTTGCCAGGGAGATAAGCTTCATTTCCTCAGTGGCTCACAGTCTGGAGGTT